>JASDQU010242030.1:113104-139424 GCA_032191745.1 Picea mariana
ACATTTTTTTTCTTTCTATCAAAGGCTAGTCTCACTATGCAAATCCCTAAAAAATGTTCTTTAGGGCCTCAAAATGGCCCCACAAGTCAGGGACCCAAAAACTAGGGAAAAAACTGCCAAACTAGAAAACTACCAAAATGAGCCAGTTGGAATAGGTGGGAGGCAAACTACATCCATATCAATAAATCCTCCCCCATTAAGAAGAAATGGCCTCCATTGCATTGATTTCCCCCATAATATGAGGAAAGTTCTGATGAATTTGGCCCCGAGTGAGCCACTTGCCTTGGTTCAAAGGTTTCTCTACTTTGACAACTCGATAAAGTTGGATCCTTTGTTGGCGAGTGTCCTTGATATGTTTTCCACAATATGATAATTGGATGCATGTTGTATGTAGTTGGGGCTGAGCTCTGTTGTTTTCTATTTTTCTACTATCTCTGAGGTGTCCAATAATGGTGGGAAATGCAGTCGAACGATATCCACGTTGAACATTCGGTGAAAGCCAAGAAAAGGAGGAATTTTGAGCTCAAAAAAATTATCACCCACAACCTTGGTGATGGTGTATGGCCCATAACAGAGTGGAAGAAGCTTCTGATGGGGTCCTGTAAGGCACTCTTTCTACAAGTGCAACTGAACTTTGTCGCCTACATGAAACTTATGTGGCACCCGATGTTGATCATGGCACTGCTTGTACTTGTCATTTGACTTCTATAGGATATCTTGAACCCTTTTACAGATGTGTTGGATCTTCTTAATGAACTGGGTGTATTTTTCAACTTCAGTTGGAGCAGGAGATGAGTTGACCAAGGTGACAGCAAGGGGTAGTGCAACATCTATGGGACTGAATGGTTGGAATCCCAACCCCACCTGAAAGGGGTTGTGGTCAGTTGAGCTATGCAGGGATCGGTTGTAGATATGTTGAACATAGGGGAGACTCTCATCCCATGTGATTGGAATTATACATGCACAGGATATGCATGATCATTTGATTTATGACCTCAGTTTGGCCATCTGTCTAGGGGTGGAAGGTCGTTGATTTGGTGAGCTTGGTGTCTAGCAGTGACCAGAGGCTTGACCATAATGTGATGAGAAATCGACTGTATCAATCTGAGACAATGGTTTTTGGGATTCCAAAATGTACCCAGACTCATTCAAAGAAGAGCTTGGCAGTGGTCTTTGTTGTGATTCTCTTCTTGCAGGCGACCATAATCGCCATATTAGAAAAGCGATCCAAAACCACAAAAACACAGTAATTGCCCCGCTTGGTAGACGGGAAGGTTGACATGTAGTCCATTGAGATATATTCCCATGGCATGTAAAGAGTAGGCATAGGGGTGCATAGGCCCTGTTTCTTAGTGGTCGGCTTGGAAATCATGTAGCCAGTGAAGGACCTGATATACTTGTTGACCTCTTGTCAAAGTTTCAGCCAATAGAAATGTTTTTGCAGCATTTCCACTGTCTTTTCGACATCGAAGTGTCCTCCCACCCGACTATAGTGGGATTCCCATATCAGCTTCGCTCGCTCACTTGATGGAATGAATATATGGCCAAGATGGCACAACATCCCATCCTGAAGATGGAAATTAGAGACAACTGTGTTTTCACCCAACATTTGGTAGGTGGTGCTGAAGTCTGGGTCTGTCTCATAGAGTTGGGGCCATCCATAGGTCTCACGGATGGAAGATTCTAGCACCATGGTGAGTTCCACAACGGGAGGTATGTTGAGGCAATCAATGACATGGTTGGTGCTTATCATTTTGTACTTGATGTTGAGGTGGAGTTGCTGCAAGTACATGGACCACTTCTGATGGCAGTCATTCTGCAATTTTCCTTGTGTCTGCATGAACTGCATTAGCTTATGATCAATGTGTATGACTATCTCCTTCCCAAGAATGTAATGTCTCCACTGGAGGCAAGCTTGCACAATGTAGTACATTTATTTTTCATAAGTAGGGTACTTATGAACAACATCTCATAGTATCTCACTATGATAGGCCACGGGGTGGTCATATTGAGTGGGAATTACACCCACAACATAGTCTGAAGCATATGTCTCGATCTCAAAGGGTTGTTGCAGGTCCGATAGTGAAAGTACTAAGGTTGAGCACAAGCACTACTTGAAATCATTGAATGCTTGTTGTTGGGGCTGGCCCCACACAAATTTCTCCTTGCGACCACCCTTGGTTACTTGGATGAGGGCCCATGCAATATGGGAGAATCCCAACATGAACCTGCAGTATAAATTGGCAAGGCCTAAGAATCTTCGAAGATCAGTGAGTGTGGTTGGGGTTGGTCAGACATGGATGACTTGGATTTTGGGTAGATCCACTTGTACGTCATGATGATCAACGATGTATCCTAGGTAATGAACCGTTTCCATGCTGAAGGAGAATTTTTCCAAGTTGTCATAGTGCTGGTGTTGCCACAAGGTGTGCAGAACCTATTGAATATGTTGCAAGTGTTATACCCAAGTCTTGTTGTAAATGAGGATGTCATCCAGATACACCACTACAAAAGTATTGGTGAATGGTCGCAGGATATTGTCCATCATCCTCATGAAAGTGGTTGGAGCATTTTTCAAACCAAAGGGCATGGCCAACCATTCAAAAAGACATTCCTTTGACTTGAAGGTGGAATTCCATACATCTGTTTGTTCTATCAGGACATGGTGGTAGCTAGACTTTAGATCAATCGTACTAAAGTATTTGTCCCATGTGAGTTTATCAAGGAGGTCGTCGATTCGGGGAATCAGGTAACGGTTTCTGACTGTGATTTTATTCAGGGCTTGATAATTAATGCAGATTCACCAGGTTCCATATTTCTTTTGTACCAACACGATTGGGCTCCAAGAAGGTGATGAGTTGGGATGGATGTGCCCCTTATGGAGAAGCTCTTGGATCTATCGTTTGATCTCCTCATTCTCTAACAGAGAGTGATAGTATATTGGCCCATTGGGAAGTGGTGTGTCAGTGGTCAGATCGATGGGGTGCTTGGCATCACAGTGCAAAGGTACCCTGATAGGTGAGGAGAATATATCTGAGTATTCTCCCATGACCTTATCCACTTGCTTCTTCTGTGTGGAGAGGTCGGCCACAAAGACCCTGGATGTGGCTATGATATTTCACTCATTCTGAGAGTGAATCACGAAGAAGACAAACTTCCCTATCTGAGAGATGACCTTTTTGCATTGCTTGGCAGAGATCAAGGAAGTAAGACTGGGAGGTATTGCCTCGGGTATCTTGTACAATTTCTTGTTCAAAGTAATAATAACATTGTGAGGTCTAGACTCAAATACAACATGAAGTTTCCATAAATATGGTTGGMCCAAAAGAACATTACAAACTTTGAGAGGGGAAACATCACACAATACATCGTCTTYGAAGGGTTTGATGCTGTATGACAGGTGATATTGTTGGCTGACGCAGATGTCTCTTCCTTGGCAGAGCCATCCAACATTGTAGGGATGCGGGTGTGGCAGTGTCAGCAGGGTGAKTCACTTGAAAACCTATTTTGAGATGAGGTTCTTCTGGATACCACTATCAACGATGAAGTGCAGCARGGTACCCTTCACCCACATCTGTGAATGAAAATGGTGCTCTCCTTCCTCTGGCTCGTCTGGTTCACCAGGTCAGAGCTTGGTAGTAGCAACAGTAGCACTAGGTTCTGAGTCTATGATATATATCCCCCTTTCTAGTTCTGACTCAGAGTCAGAACCAACATCTTATTCAGAGGCTTTCACCTCAACCACCAGTGACCACTTCGAGTGACAATCAACAATTTTATGCCAGGTGCTCTTATGGAAGTCGCACCACTTCTCGGTATCTTTCTTTGTCTTTCCAGTGTCCTTATTTTTTTGCAGCCTGTATTGAGGTTGTTTGTCTTTTCTCTATCCTTTTTTCTGTAGGTTGGGGCTTCCCTTTCCTGGATTTTGTTGTGAGGGGTTCCTGTGCCCAAATTTCTACGTCTTTTGTTTGAGCTTCTGCTCGATTTTGATGACATATTGGTAGGGTGCTCCCAAGGATGAGATGTCCATAAACTGCATTTCAGCCTGCATGTATCTATGCAGACCTCGCGATACTTGAGCATCAAATGTCTCTCAGAATATTTGATACCCAACTTGGTGCACAAGGTGTGGAAGATATTTGTGAACTCGGGCACCACTTGGTCTCTTTCCTACTGCAGCGTGGTCCATTTTGTGTACAGGTCGTGATAACTTCCAACAAGGTAGTATTGTTCCTTAATAAAATCTCTAAAGGAATCCCAGGTGATTGCGACTGTAAATAATGAGGGTTCCTTTGTTTCCTTTTTCTCACAGAAAGTTTCCCACCAATATTTGACATGGGGGATGGCTTTGAGGAGTGCAAAAGTAATATTTTATCTATTCGAGAAGTTATGGATAGAGAAATACCCTTCTAGAAGATTCAACCATTTGTCTATTGTATCTATGTCTATCTGACCTTCAAATATAGGAATATAGAATTTGATCTATACCTTGAAGGGGGTGGAGCCTCCGTTTGAGGAAGATGCATCACCTATTGGTATCCACCGAAGGATTTGCACAAAACTATCCATCATCTCGTTCTTCTATTGTGTGAGGGCTTCCTCGAGAAACATTTTTAAGGGATCTCATGTCTCGTCGTCTTTATTTTCTTCTACCATGAGAGGTCTTTTGGGCATGCGAGAGATTTTTTCCTCAAGAGAAACAAGCTTGAGACCCAATTCTTTGTACATTGACCTCGTTGGGGACATGCATTAAGAACAACAAGGAGCAGACCTCTCTGATACCACTGATCCAGAATATATTTGCAGAATGAAATGAATACAAATTATTATCAAAATATGCTTAACACAGAATAAAAGATATACAGTAAAAATGGTTTCTATTCAATAAGGAAATAAGCTGAAACTGTAAAATGCAGCGGAGAAAAGCTTGCTAGAAAGGTGGTGGCTTATCTCTAAGAAGAGATGTGATGGTTGTGCTCATTCGCAAGAAGATGATTACAATGAGGCTTTGAAGGCATTTTTTACAATAAACAGGAATGTCAAAAACCCTAGACATCCAAAAAACCTAACCCTAGGAGATGAAGTGCCAATAGTCATGTGGGCCCCATTTGGGTAAGTTAGTACATCAACTTCCCGGGGTCGTAAATTTTGCATACGATCTCCATTTTAGACACACGATATCCCTTCGGAGAGGTCTATATGAGGACTACACATTTTGTTGCTATCTATAAAAAATCATTTTGACTATGGAGAGCCCTAAAAAACATTGTTTAGGGCTTCAAAATGGCCCCACAAGTCAAGGACCCGAAAACTAGGGAAAAAACTACCAAATTGGAAAACTGCCAAAATGAGCCAGTTCGAATAGGTGGGAGGCCACCGAAGTCCATATGGATCATCAGACCGGAMAGAAAATTCACTAGACATATTAATATAAATAGAGGATGTCTTGGTTCATTTGTTCACTCACTCTCACTCAGGAAACTAGAAACAATGCACAAGTTTGGAGGATGAGGAGCAGTTGTGGTTGTACAATTTTCTSTTTTTTCAGTCTTTCCAGTACTTTCTCTTGTGCGCTACCCTTGGAGATGGTGTTCTCTCTTAATTATTTATTGGTTATGGTGTGGCTTCTTGGAATCATTCTATCTAGAAAAGGTTAAGGTGCTCGGGGGTAGCTTTATGCCTATGGATGGGTGACAATGGTGTAGCATTGTCTATGGTTACACGAGTGTATCAACATTATTCTAACATAGAGTACCTGCGAAAGGACCAAGTATCTTACATAAATCAAATATTTACACTATTATATAAGATTGTAAATCAAAGAGTATACATTATCATAGGACGAAATTTCCATTACAACACTCATCAAAGTAAGACATAATATTTAGCAAAGGGAAGAAAAATAAGGACTACATATATAAGATAAATTTAAATGATCATTCCATTTAAATGAAAAAAATTATTTTGATAGTAACACATTTGAGATTTCATGCTTAGAACTTAAAGTATGAGAGACTAGTAATATTATGTCCCAAATAGTTGTCTCGGAACCTCAAAAAATAATAGATGTCAATTTTGTAAAAATAAGCAATAATTTCTGAGATTTCAATAAAATTAAATTGTGTTTGTCCTTCAAAGAGGACTGGGATGGGGCTCCCACAGGACATAAAATGAAGAGAGATCTCGAAGAAAAAAAGAAATAAGTCAGGGATCAGCCTTTGGTTTCAAAATTTCTGGGAACAAAAAATGAAAAATGACTATTAACCGATGAAGAAAAAGTGGTGAAATCAAGAACAAGGTGACTACTCGACTTACTATGATGGAAATTTTGAACCCTTATTTGCTTGTTGTGGCATATTTTGTAGGTTGTTGTTGTGTTGGAGGTGGCATAGATAAATTAACAACTTCTTCTTGATATATTTCGGTTATCTTAACTAAGGCCTTTGTTAACATTATTCAATGTACTCCCTCATTAGAGCAACTTTTATTTCGTGTTTGGTCTTAGTTTTGAATAACTCGTTTTCTAGTTCTCTTAAATCAAGGCTTAGCTGATGGAGTGTGTCCTCAATTTCCCCATTCTTATTTACATACCAGAATAACCACCTTTTTATTTCTTCTTTAGAGAACTCAATTGAATCACTAATTTCATTGGCCCAGACAACTTTTAATGCGTCCAATTGTTCTTGTAGTTTCTCCCTTGATAAAAGTATTGTATCCATTATTAAATTTGGGCCATCCAACTCCTTGGTCAAATCAACAATTTTCAAGAATATGTCACCCCTTTTAATGTTAATGGTATCACACTCAGACAAAAAATCTCTTAGAAATTTAATTCTCTTTAGCCAACAAGCATTGATCTATTTCATGCGAATCTTAGAGGGAAGGTTTTGATCTCTTCTATGTATCTCACTTAAACTTGAAACTTTCTCTGCAAATGTTCCCACTGCTTCCTTATATAATCCTTCAACATTTTCTAAATATTTATGGAGATACTATTTAAAGTGAAAAACCCTTGTTGAGAAAGTAGTTGAGCTTTGTGATAATTCCCAAAATTCAAGGATTAAGACTATTCTTTTCTTAATATTAATACTATCTCCAATGTACAACCACTAGTAAGCTAGATGAACCCTTTAATCTAGAACTGGTCTATGGGACATATTCAAGACTAAAGGTTGGATGTATTGTAGTGATAGGCTCAACAAATAAAGATTATGGAATCAATTTTTTTTCTAATTCCTTTATTCTCTCTTTTTTAAAAAAAAAAATTATACATAAAAAATGGACCCCTTCAAGGTTTCCTCAGTTGCATCATGAAATTGCATGATTTTTTAGAGTGGAACCCCATGAAAATTGATTTATGACTTCCACTTTGTTGGCCCTTGACCAGGTTTTGTTGATATCTGGTCAAGTTTGACCTATTTTTGGACTTCGACAGCCTGTCGAAGGAGGAGCGCAAGACAAAGCAAAGATCGTAGGATCTCGGCCCCTTTTTGGGTCCTTTTTGGGATATGAAAATATGTAACGAGAATGGGATGTCGGCCCATGGGTTTACCCATATTTAGGCCTATTTTTTAATATATAAATAGATGCTTAGGCTAGATAGAAGTGGTGGTGCATCTATGTGATGAAAATGTATGCTAAGTGCAAGTAGAGTCTGTAAGTGCTTTGTGCATGACTATAAGAGACTTGCAGAGCTAAGTGTAGGTCATTGTAGCATATTGAGGAATACTTAGTGTTGGAACAAAAGGAAGAAGGATCTAGCGAGCTGTGCAGATCTTTTGTCCTGTGCAGAGTAAGGGTTTCGAGGCTCTGTGCATGTAACCTATTGACTGAAGACAATAAAGAAGAAGAGTTGGTGGATGTAGCCCCAGGGTGGGGGTGAACCATGTAAACACTGTGTTGTTCTAATTTGTTCTTGTCTTGATGTGTTTATAACTTCTCTTGCTAAGTGCTTTGATATAGATCGATAGATTTGCTTATGCTTTGTGCTATGAATGTTAGATCTGACTTCTATGAATGTGCTTAGTGCTTGCTTCTGCTAGATCTGATCCATATTTTTGTGCTAAGTGCTTAATTACATTAGATCAGTGTGAATGCTGCGAAGCTTTGTTTTATCAGTGAAGTAGATATTTATTGCTTATTTAGGATTTGATAGTGCTAATTGCTCTATTAAGTATCATAATCACAGACCTGTGTCCCAGCTAAGGTTGCAGACACCTGAGTCTCGCAACCACCCCTGCCTCTACCTCAGGTGAGACTTCATCTGCTTCGCAAGTGTTGCCGAAAGGGTCGGTAGTTAGGGTTTTGTTGGTGCGTTGTTGTAGCGTTGAAACCTGGGTCTGCCCCTATGCCAACAAATGGTTCCATTGCCAGGACGTGAAAATGTGATTGCTGGGAACTGAGAAAGAAGAAGCTTTGTGCAAATATTCATCCTGAAGTTGTCAAAGCTCCATGCATAGATTTGTTTCCCTAGTGTACAGTATTTTACTTAACCTGTGAAGCTTTGTGCCAAAAGGGAGGTCAGATCTGAAGAAAAGAGGCCAGATCTGAAGAAAAGAGGTCATATCTGAAGAAAAGAGGCCAGACCTGAAGAAAAGAGGTAAGATCTATAAGCTTTGTGCTCTAATAAAGGTAAGAATAGTAGGAAAATTCTAGATCTGAAAGCGTTGTACTCTGTAAAAGTAATATAAGTGGAAATTTTTGTTTATAAAGTATGGATCTAGGTATGTTTGATAGGTTTTGTCCTAGCTTGAAAACTAGGGCACTAATAGATGAAAAAAGGCTTGATATGAGTAGATCTGACAAGAATAGTGAAAGATATGTTATACATATGCATAAAAAGAATGTTTGGAATAACAAATGGATGCAGGATCCTAGAAAGAATTTGTTGTAGGTTAGCTCCTATGCTCCTAGTGCGTAATACAAGAGAAGTCGGGGATCATTTAAAAGAAAGAGAGGATTAATCCTCTGTTACAGTTACAGAAGACCAAGACATCTTGCTAAGGAATGCCCTGGAAGAATACCTAGTTGTCTTTGTTGCAAAGCTATGGACCATGAAGTGTTGGATTGCCCTAGAATGATTTCTAAAGTTGAACGAGTGAATCTAAATCAAGAAAACCCTAAGGCAGTTCCAGAGACTATAGTAGAATCCTAGAAAGAATCAGAGAAAGTATTGTTACAGATGAAGGAAACCCTGAATGACCACTGACATGTCAGCTTATCAGAGATCTTCAAAGAAAAAGAATGCCTTGAAGCAAGAATAGGAGACTTCGGCATTGACTGTGTTATGGATGAAGAGACACAGGTGAATATCATGATAGAGAGAACTTGGGAAGCTATAGGGAGGCCTGCTATGATTCCTTCATTAGGAGTAGGGTTATTCAGAGGAAAGTTGATTAACTTATGTGGAAGGCTCACTCAGATACCTATGAATGCTAATGGAACTTCGACAGAAGAAGATTTTGAGATTATTAAATTTATTGAAGACAGGGCCCCGTTTACCATGTTACTAGGGAAACCTTGGATTGATAGAGATCAAGCCAGACGAAAGGAAGAAGAAAAAGTTTTGGAGCATAAGAAACAAGAATTAAAATATTTCATGACCAGAAGGACCACACACTTGATTAAAGAACAGGAGAACAGATCGAAGCTATTTACCACTAGAGGCCTAGATGTCGAAGCTGCAAGAGCATTAGAGGACTCACAGAAGAATGAAGTACCTACCCCAGATAAAGAAGAGGTACTACCCCTGAATCCTAGGAAAGAATCTCAATAGTGCTCATTGACTATGTCGAACGAAGATAAGAATTAGAATGGAAAAAGACATACTGAGATGAAGCTCACTGGAAAGAAGGATAAGAAGTTAAGTAAGAAGAGGGTTAAGATTGAAAAGTTAAAGAAAGTTCCAGAGGGAACTTCGTAGAAGGAAAATTTGCAAAATTGGAGCTTCGTTGGGATATCAGAGCACTGACACATGGAACTTCACCATGGCGAAGCAATATAGCCTTTGGGGACATTATAAATATTCGATGGATGCTCCAAATGGGCAGAAAGGAAATTATGGTTCCTCATCAGACTGTTGGACCGCACCATAATGGATAGAACAGGGTTAGCGGAGACTTCATACCAGTTGCAAGCGAACCGTTTCCGAGTTACCTATTTATCCCGTCGTGCCACGCACCGAGAACACTTTTTCTAATTGAGAATTTGAGCCCACAGACTAAGCCGAGTTTATACAGTGATTTTTGCGCTCTTTCTCTCTATCTCACTGCAGTGTCTAAGTTAATTTGACCCCGATATAATTAATCCCAAGCGCATATTTCCAAGGAACTCAATGCAGTCGAAGAATCAGTGATAGAAGTATTCCTTGACCTGATGACTGAAAGAGTTATGTCAAAGAGAGGATTATCCACAGGTGTAAAAACATCATCCATGAGAGGACTGCCAGCCTCTCCATCAACTGCTTGAGCCAGACCATCCCGACCATCAGATGAGAAGTGAACTAAGCACAGGGATGATCTCATGAATGCTAAGTTAATTATGAGGATATTACCCACCTATCTACGACCTCTGAGCACCGTAATAAATCGAGACAGTGTGCCCAGAGACTTTGAGTACGCCTTGATCACTACGTAGCTCCCGAAAGGGATACACACAGTTCGCGTACCCCAAGAAAATATTGCAGTGTTGAAGTTTAGCGACTTCAACCTTGGCGATAGGAAGGTCTACAACATGCTCACCCCGCATAAGTACCTGACTAGAATAAAGGGAAAGAATTCAATGATCATCCCTTAGTCATGGACCCATAACCTCGCGCAGTCCACCCTGTTGAACATAATGAAGATTCCACACTTCGAACGACACCAAGAGGTGAATGCATGTGTCAAATTGTTGTTGTCTTGTTATCATGGAGATTATCTATGGTTAAACCGTTGCATAATAGTGGATCTAATTTTGATAAATCAGATCACAGGGCTAAGTATGCAAGGCCCTAACCCATAGGATTTCTATCCTGGAAAAACGATGGGCCACATTCTAGCTCAAAGGATCAAGGACACCTATGACAATGTCCAGAAGGGCACACGAGGCTACAAGGTAGCTTCTATCCAGAGTGGCGCAGTGTGCCTCACCTGTCAATTAATCGCAGGAAAGTTAGTATGAAAGAACCGACCCACCCAAGTCACTGGTTTTGTAGTCGACCTCGCAGGGAAGTGCATGGAGGGCCTACAAATGAATTGGGAGAAGTACCTGGTGAACCAATTAGAACTTGATTGCATAGAAGCCCATGATCAAGAGTACGAATTTCACTTCAGCTGGCTATTGATCCTGATCTCTTTCATTGCGTGGGATATGCTGGAAGGTGCGACCTTCCCAGACATCGAGCCCTTTGAACCATTGGCTGCGAAGTTCAGCACACTGTGGTATTCAAGCGACATGAATAAATAGTGGCAGTCCAATGTTGTATTTCATGCATACTACAACCAGTTGAAGGTAGCCATACAGTCCATGCCTTGTATAATTCTGAATACTTTACACAGGTTTTGAGCTTTGATGAAATTTAGCACGGACCGCCATTTCATTTATATCACAACACGCGCTGACGAACACAAGAAACAACTTCAGTCCTACTACAAGCTAACATAGGAGGACTTGGAGGAGATCACCAAGGACTAGTCAGCGGACCTCCTCATTCCAGCAGACCCTACAGAGATATCTGATATAGACAGTCCAGAAAATGCGTAGGATACACCCGGACCTAGCAAGACGAAGAAAACTAAAGTGGCTCAGGATTTAGATAGTGCATCCATGAAGAATGATTCCATATCACTAGAGGAAGGAGGTGATGGCAGAGAGATATATGGCACAGAAGTTGAATGTAAGAAAGGTGAGGTTACACCGCCTAGATATGAAGAGGACCCCTCAAAGAAAAGGAAGGTTTCCCCCCTGAAACCTTCCTCTCGGAAGAAATCGAAAGCTTCTATGACCAAAATGTAGACTATTCTCACCTCAGATGACTTTGATTTGATTATAGAGGCCCTGAATGATGCTTAGCTGGAGATAGCAGAGAAACAAGAGGCTAAGCAGGAAGTGATGTACAATAGAATTGAGATTGAGCTCCAAGGAGTATAGCAAGCACTACAGTCTAGCCGTGCAGTCTCCACTGCGCCTCTACCATTAGGAACACCATAACTGGGAGATGAGCTAGCTCAACTCCACTGAATAGTTGATACAGTCGAAGCTCACCTTCGACGAGTGCAAGAAGAAATAGCGCAAGCCACCCAGGCTTTGACACAAGTACAAGGAGTCCTTATAGAGCAATGTAGTACTGCAGAACAGGAGAAGCTTTATCTCCAAGAAAAGTTCGACGGAGAAAACACCCAATTGCAGAAAGAAAAGGAACAATTGATCATGGAGCAACTCAAAGTAAAATAAATGGTCAATAGAGAGCTTCTCTCTATGACTATCGTAGAAGTAAAGGTAGAGGATCAAGTCATGAGGAAAGTAGTGAAACTTGAATAAGTGATCCAACAACTACAACAACGCGTAGAATATTTAGAGCTACACACTGTGCTCGAGACTCCACAGGACGTAAGGGACTAGCGAGAAGCCACTGCCTGCATCACAGTTGACATACTGAAGGCCCTTACCTTAGAATGCAAGAAATTCACTGATCGCAATGCTCAGAAATATGAGAAGCTTACTGAGAACCCAGAGTTGCAGGCACTAGAATCGTATCTCCAGGAAGAGAAGCAACACACAGACACACTACAGGTATAGTTGAAGTCTTTGTCAGCTGTGAAGAGAATTAAGAGATCTCAAGAGCAACAAACCTCCCAGCAACAAATCCATAATATCCAGAGTAGAGTTATGGAGATAACTCAGAAACTCCAACCGATACAAGATAAGGCCTATCAGTTGTTTACAGAGGTAGAAGGCCAGGGAGAAGAACTAGACACTACTGCATTTGGGTCAAATTCCGACGGTGCGTTCGACGCAATTGCCACTTTCTATTGTCGGAAGACCGACAAACCTCGAACCCCCTCAAACGTCGTTTCACATGACGTTGTTTTTCCGACGACCTAATTTTCGTCTCTCTTGCAACGTTTCAAATGTGGCAAGAGAGATGTTGCAAACGTGGCAAGACCGACGTTGCAAACGTGGCAAGAGAGATGTTTCAAACGTGGCAAGAGAGACATTGCAAACGTGGCAAGACCGACGTTTCAAACGTCGCAAGAGAGATGTTTCAAACGTGGCAAGAGAGGCGTTGCAAATGTGGCAAGACCGACGTTTCAAACATCGCAAGAGAGACGTTGCAAACGTGGCAAGATAGACGTTGCAAACGTGGCAAGACCGACGTTTCAAACATCACAAGAGAGACATTGCAAACGTGGCAAGAGAGACATTGCAAACGTGGCAAGACCGACGTTAAGTAAAAATACATACTGAGATGAAGCTCACTAGAAAGAAGGATAAGAAGTTAAGTAAGAAGAGGGTTAAGATTGAAAAGTTACAGAAAGTTCCAGAGGGAACTTCGTAGAAGGAAAATTTGCAAAATTGGAGCTTCATCAGGATATCAGAGCACTGACACATGGAACTTCACCATGGTGAAGCAATATAGCCATTGGGGACATTATAAATATTCGATGGATGCTCCAAATGGGCAGAAAGGCAATTATGGTTCCTCATCAGACCATTGGACCGCGCCATAATGGATAGAACAGGGTTAGCGGAGACTTCATACCAGTTGCAAGCGAACCATTTCCGAGTTACCTATTTATCCCGTCGTGCCATGCACCGAGAAAACTTTTTCTAATTGAGAATTTGAGCCCACAGACTAAGACGAGTTTATACAATGATTTTTGCGCTCTTGCTCTCTATCTCACTGCAGTGTCTAAGTTAATTTGACCCCGATCTAATTAATCCCAAGCGCATATTTCCAAGGAACTCAATGCAGTCGAAGAATCAGTGACAGAAGTATTCCTTGACCTGATGACTGAAAGAGTCATGTCAAAGAGAGGATTATACACAGGTGTACAAGCATCATCCATGAGAGGACTGCCAGCCTCTCCATCAACTGCTTGAGCCAGATCATCCCGACCATCAGATGAGAAGTGACCTAAGCATAGGGATGATMTCATGAATGCTAAGTTAATTCTGAGGATATTACCCGCCTATCTACGACCTCTGAGCATCGTAATAAATYGAGACAGTGTGCCCAGAGACTTTGAGTACRCCTTGATCACTACGTATCTCCCGAAAGGGATACACRCAGTTTGCGTACACCAAGAAAATATTGCAGTTTTTAAGTTTAGCGACTTCAAMCTTGGCGATAGGAAGGTCTACAACATGCTCGCCCCGCATAAGTACCTGACTAGAATAAAGGGAAAGAATTCAAAGATCATCCCTTAGTCATGGACCCATAACCTCGCGCAGTCCACCYTGTTGAACATAATGAAGATTCCACACTTCGRACGACACCAAGAGGTGAATGCATGTGTCAAATTGTTGTTGTCTTGTTATCATGGAGATTATCTATGGTTAAAMCRTTGCATAACAGTGGATCTAATGTTGATAAATCAGATCACAGGGYTAAGTATGCAAGGCCCTAACCCATAGGATTTCTATCCTGGAAAAATGATGGATCACATTCTAGCTCAAAGGATCAAGGACACCTACGACGATGTCCAGAAGGGCACACGAGGCTACAAGGTAGCTTCTATCCAGAGTGGCATAGTGCGCCTCACCTGTCAATTAATCACAGGAAAGTTAGTACGAAAGAATCGACCCACCCAAGTCACTGGTTTTATAGTCGACCTCACAGGGAAGTGCGCGGAGGGCCTACAAATGAATTGGGAGAAGTACCTGGTGAACCAATTAGAACTTGACTGCATAGAAGCCCATGATCAAGAGTATGAATTTCACTTCAGCTGGCTATTGATCCTGATCGCTTTCATTGCGTGGGATATGCCGGAAGGTGCGACCTTCCCAGACATCGATCCCTTTGAACCATTGGCTGCAAATTTCAGCACACTGTGGTATTCAAGTGACATGAATAAATAGTGGCAGTCCAATGTTCTATTTCATGCATACTACAACCAGTTGAAGGCAGACATACAGTCCATGCCTTGTATAATTATGAATACTTTACACAGGTTCTAACCTTTGATGAAATTTAGCACGGACTGCCATTTCATTTATATCACAACATGCGCTGACGAACACAAGAAAAAACTTCAGTCCTACTACAAGCTAACATAGGAGGACTTGGAGGAGATCACCAAGGACTAGTTGGTGGACCTCCTCATTCCAGCAGACCCTACAGAGATATCTGATATAGACAGTCCAGAAAATGTGCAGGATACACCCAGACCTAGCAAGATGAAGGAAACTAAAGAGGTTCAGGATTTAGATAGTGCATCCATGAAGAATTCTTCCATATCACTAGAGGAAGGAGGTGATGGCAGAGAGATATATGGCGTAGAAGTTGAATGGAAGAAAGGTGAGGTTACACTGCCTAGATATGAGGAGTACCCCTCGAAGAAAAGGAAGGTTTCCCCCCTGAAACCTTCCTCTCGAAATAAATTGAAAGCTTCTATGACCAAAATGCAGACTATTCTCACCTCATATGACTTCGATTTCATTATAGAGGCCCTGAATGATGCTTAGCTGGAGATAGCAGAGAAACAAGAGGCTAAGCAGGAAGTGATGTACAATAGAATCGAGATTGAGCTCCAAGGAGTATAGCAAGCACTACAGTCTAGCCGTGCAGTCTCCACTGCGCCTCTACCATTAGGAACACCATAACTAGGAGATGAGCTAGCTCAAATCCACCGAATAGTTGATACAGTCGAAGCTCTCCTTCGACGAGTGCAAGAAGAAATAGCGCAAGCCACCCAGGCTTTGACACAAGTACAAGGATTCCTTGTAGAGCAATGTAGTACTGCAGAACGAGAGAAGCTTTCTCTCCAGGCAAAGTTTGACGGAGAAAACACCCAACTGCAGAAAGAAAAGGAACAGTTGCTCATGGAGCAACTCGAAGTAAAATAAATGGTCAATAGAGAGCTTCGCTCTATGACTATCATAGAAGTAAAGGTAGAGGATCAAGTCATGAGGAAAGTAGTGAAACTTGAATAAGTGATCCAACAACTACAACAACGCATAGAATATTTAGAGCTACATACTGTGCCTGAGACTCCACAGGACATAAGGGACTAGCGAGAAGCCACTTTCTACAACACAGTTGACACACTAAAGGCCCTTACCTTAGAATGAAAGAAATTCGCTGATCGCAATGCTCAGAAATATGAGAAACTTACTGAGAACCCAGAGTTGCAGGCAGTAGAATCGTAGCTCTAGGAAGCGAAGCAGCACACAGAAACACTACAGGTATAGTTGAAGTCTTTGTCAGCTGTGGAGAGAATTAAGAGATCTCAAGAACAACAAGCCTCCCAGCAACAAATCCATAATATCCAGAGCAGAGTTATGGAGATAACTCAGAAACTCCAACCGATACAAGATAAGGCCTATCAGTTGTTTACAGAGGTAGAAGGCCAGGGAGAAGAACTAGATCAATAGGTTAGCACTGCGACAGAACAATGCCTGGAAGGACCTGTGAATGATGTAGTCATTCAAGAATTTACTGAAAAAGAGCGCGTAGCACTACAACAAGTCGAAGTAGTTCGAGCCAAGTTTGAAGCATTCGAAGTAGAAATTCCTACATCAGAGTGACTCGGGACGAGTCACAGGTGAGTGTTGGGGGCCTGTTGGCCCTTGACCAGGTTTTGTTGATATCTGGTCAAGTTTGACCTATTTTTGGACTTCGACAACTTTTCGAAGGAGGAGCGCAAGATGAAGCAGATATTGTGGGATCTCAGCCCCTTTTTGGGTCCTTTTTGGGATATGGGAATATGTAACGAGAATGGCTTGTCAGTCCATGGGTTTACCCATGTTTAGGCCTATTTTATAATATATAAATAGATTCTTAGGATAGATAGAAGTGGTGGTGCATCTATGTGATGAAAATGTATGATAAGTGCAAGGAGAGTCTATAAGTGCTTTGTGCATGACTGTAAGAGACTTGCAGAGCTAAGTGCAGGTCATTGTAGCAGATTGAGGAAGGCTTAGTACTAGAATGCAAGGAAGAATGATCTAGTGAGCTGCGCTGATCTTATGTCTTGTGCAGAGTAAGGGTTTCGAGGCTCTGTGCATCTAACCTATTGATTGAAGACAATAAAGACGAAGAGTTGGTGGACGTAGCCCCAGGGTGGGGGTGAACCACGTAAACACTGTGTTGTTCTTATTTTTTCTTTTCTTGATGTGTTTATAACTTCTCTTTCTAAGTGCTTTGATATAGATAAATAGATCTGTTTATGCTTTGTGCTATGAATGTTAGATCTGAATTCTATGAATGTTCTTAGTGCTTGCTTCTGCTAGATATGATCCATCTGTTTGTGCAAGTGCTTAATTAAATTATATTATTGTGAATGTTGCGAAGCTCTGTTTTATCAGTGAAGTAGATATTAATTTCATATTGAGGATATGATGGTGCTAAGTGCTCTATTAAGTATCATAATCACAGATCTATGTTCCAGCTAAGGTTGCAGACACCTGAGTCTCGCAACAACCCCTGCCTCTACTTCGTGTGAGACTTAATCTGCTTTGTAGGTGTTGCCGAAAGGGCTATTAGTTAGGGTTTTTTTGGTGCGTTGTTGTAGCATTGAACCCTGGGTCTGCCCCTGTGCCAAAATACTTCTTCGAAACCTATTTATTTTTCAAGTTTACCTTTTCAATTAACAATTTTTTGGAACTTTCGTGGTAGGCTTCGAGGTGTAACATAACAAAATCCCCTTCAAATATTTATGGCTCTTGAGAAGCCATTTCTTAAAAAATAACCCTGTTTTCAATCAGTGTTTGTTCTACCCATTTGGGCACTTCTATCACATTGTCAACTTCCATGGCTTTGGGACTTCCTTCAATTTCAGGTAATTCTTGTCCCTCCTTTTGAATTTCTCTTTTTCTTTTTCTAGAATTATGAATAGTATGAGGTTTTTCAATTGTATTCTTAGTAGGTTCCTTGTCTCCACCATCATCTGAGTTTATGGTGGATGACCTTATTTTTTCATGAAAACTACTTAGAATTTTGGTCTTTGTTGAGGTGCTTTTCTAGGATACATTAGGTGAATTAGGGTTTTTATTTGTTGTCTCTCTGCCCCTTTTCTTGTAGCACTCATTTGTGCTAGCCAATTATTCAATATAATTTAGGGTATCTTCAATATATGTTTCTGGGAGATTCTGGTTATCTCCCCCTCCTTCTTCAAATTTCTCAAACTTACTGAAATATGAAGCATACCTGACTAAAGACATATGTGAAGAAAACAAAAAATTTGGATCAAAACCCTTGATGGCCTGGGATTCCTTCAAACTGAGGTTGTCCAATTGAAAAACATATCCATATAAATGAGATATATGTTTGATATATATCTCTCCAACTCTCCATGGTAGTGGTATAAATTGTTTTTTTCCTTTTCTCATTGAAAAAGTGTGCCCAGTACTTGTACTATCTACACACTTCAATGGCGAAAAGTCTGCCAAAAAAATAAAATGGAAACAACAAGGGTTTCCCCTAGAATCCATACAATCTCAGAAAACTAAATTCTTCTAAGGCTTAAAAAATTTCTTTCTCATATAGAAAGGATGCAACTTCTAGTGATTATGTTGATACATGAATCATCCTCTTAAAAGAAAATAGAAAAAAAAATTGAACTTCGTAAAAATTATATGGAACCTTATGCCTCCATAATACTGGGTGCTAGAAAGAATTTGGTTCTTTATTGAAGTCAAAATTTCTTGCTCTAGGAAAATCCTCAAAAATATGACAATAAACTATAAAATAAAAAATATATATATATGAAGTCATGTAGAATTTTTTAGTTTTTCTCAAGCTCCCCAACCGAAACAAAATCTCGTTCAAGATAATGAAGGTCCAATATATCATGGCATTTTCATGAATAGCATGATGGATAATATACACAATTTATTTTGGCATCAAGGCCATGGACTCTTGTCTAATTATTTTGGTGGAAATCCAAGAAAACTCTTTATATGGGTACTTTAGAGAGCATACCTCGACCAGAGAAGAATTGATATCAATTCTCAAGATTCTGAGGTAACTTTCAAGAAGATTTGTTCCTCCTATGTGTTCTTTAATAAACTCATTAACGTCTGCATTCTTGAATAGCGTAGTGGGGTAAGGAAGTCTCATGTTCCTCCTGAACATTGAAGGGGACAAAGAAATCAATGACTTTCCTTGTATTTGAATGATTCTTTGCTCTGTATCAAACTTATCGACACACTAGAGGACCAACTCTTTAAAATACGCTACCTTTGGTACACACCCAACCAATGAAATACACGAGCTCCATACTTTGTTCATTTTCTTTTCTGTAGGTGGGAGAGACAAGTACCACTTATATGCATGTGACCACTAGAATTGGTGGTCTTTACGTCCAAGGGTGTTGACAGTGTCACCACAACACAAGTATTTCCTTTTATTTGACACATATTTACACACATTTCCTTTTTTATGAATATGTGGTTCTCTTGTCAATATAGTCTTTTACAACATGGTGTTTAATTCTTTATTTATTTTTACCACATATTTCCTTGCTTATCGACTATTGTAGCTCTTAGTTCAAAGTTTCCAGTTTGCATGATTTGATTTTGGATTTATGGCAAATATTTTATGAAATTCACACCACTCAATAAGGATATTATATTCACACAAGTGGTGGATGATGTGGTGGTGGGGAGTAAATTCCATCGGTAATAGTGATATGGTATCGAGGAACATGAAAACTGGTTAAGTATAAATGTGTGAAGTGAGGAATGGAAAGTGTATTATGATAAATGTAGGAATGTAGGATGAGGGACTTTGGGSTATGGGGAAAAAAGAGAGAGATAAGAGGGAGTCCTACATCCACATTGATGAAATACACTAAGTACCAAAAGGGTCAATTTCATGGGTTGCAGAAATGAGTAAGTCATTCTGGAGAATGTAAAAATGTGGGATGTGGGACTATGGGTCTAGGGAAAAKGTGAATGAAATCGAAGGGGTACCCTGAATCTGCATTCAATAAATTGGATAAGTATGAAAATGATAAAAGGTGTGTTATGAATTATGTATAAATAGGAGAGGTAATTTTTTAGTGTTGCAGGTTTGTTGGTTGCAGGACTTGGGTATTTGTGGGGTGAGGAGTGGCTTGGTCTCCCATGATGGGTCTTCCATAGAAAGGAAAAACGACTAATTGTCGGGATCATCGGGTAATAAAAATAACTAAGTATAGTCTTGCAGGTTTGAGGACATACAAACTTGGTGGTAGCCTACTCTGCAACCTGTATCTAAAAGGGAAAAAGGGTTAAGTATAGAATATACAAGAAACATGAGAAGAAAATAAAATACTAAGGATGGATCAACGAATGTAGATCAATAGTACTTGAATGTGTGATATGATATATGGAAAGTATATTGATGGACAACAAGGGTACATGTAGAACATTATGAAAATGTCCATGTTCTAAATCAATTCTAGTTTTCCCACATACCTGAATAGGTATATCATCTCCCATTAAAATGGAATGACTGGTGCATGGCTCCAAGTAAGTGAAGGAATCATGTGATGTGTTCATATGATTAGAGGCTCCTGAATCAAGAATCCACGTGGCTAATGATGAATGAATGACAACTAAAGCATGACTATCTCATCATTTTCCTCTATCATCAGGGGGATTTTTAGCATCCTTCTTCCTATCATTTTCAGTATGTGCCCACCTAGATTGAACTATTGAAGTGTATTGGCCATCTGATCAATTGTTTTCTTCATGCAGTCATGTTCTGGATGAACGCCTTTATTTCAATAACCACACTTCACCTTATCCTTGTTTGATTCCCCCCTTAGGGTTTTTTGAAAACATAGGTATTCCAAAAGAGGATGAACACCTTTAGTAACCACTCACACAATGAGATCAAATATCAACAAATAGATTTTTTTCACGTGGTAAAAATCCTACGAGGAAAAATCCATGACCCCAGCCAATGTGGCCACTTGGAGCAATTTAATAATGAAAAAGAAAAATTTACAGATATATTTACAAGATATTTTCTCACAATCGATCATTGGCAAATGACCCTCCATGCTCTTTAAATAGAGATCATGGAGCAATGGGATTTTAAGCCTCATATCAATGTAGTCATTAATATCAAGGATAATATGAACCGTTAGATCACTCAATGTCAGGAACATACCATGACCGTCGGATTTCCCAAGTACATATGCATACTAAAGAAACACACTTTTACCTAACGACACATTAGACAACGTTGATCTTAACTAACTCATTAATTTTTTAAATATCCTAACATGGTTGGAGGTCTCCTCATTAGATTTTGGATTTATGTCCTTTTTTGGATTTGAATCTTTCTTGCCTTTGGATTTTTGTTTGAATTTTCTTCTAGACTTCTCATTTGTTGCAAGTGCATGTGCCTTTGAATACTTGAGGACACCCATTTGAACAATTTAATCTTTATCACTGTAAATTCTAACCTTGTACAATATCTACTTCAAATAGATATTCAGTAAAGGAACATAAAAGATACAATGGAAAATACAAACATTACACAGATATTTTTCCCCTAGAAACCCAAACCGTGAAAACCAACATATTCTATATTATTCATCGTGTTACAATGTTTACAATACAAAATAAATATAGGAGCCAACGACATCCAAAACCCTAACCCAATGACCTGGATTAGTCCAAAACCTTAATTCCTTAACCAGAAATAGAAAACCATTGGCAAAGAAACCATGTGCTGAAAAACCACCTAAATATAATGTGGTCCTGATGCAGAAATTTGTTTTTCGGGGGCGCTGCCCCCACGCCCGGCGCATACGATCAAACACTACTACTCATGCAAATAATATAACACAGACTCAACACTCACAAGTGAGATATTCAACAAATCATCCATGGAAGGTATCTTCCAAGCAACTCCCATCGCTAGTTTTGTAGCATGAAAAGTAGAGATAAACACTAAGTATTCAAGGCACAATTTTGATAGAATGGAGAGAATGATTTGGTATTCGCTCTTATCTATCTGACATAGCTTGAGTTGTAGAAATAATTATTTGAATTTTTTGAAGAAGTATTGAATAGTGTTGAAGTTACTTGGGCTCAAAGCAATGAGATCATTCTCCAATTGATGATCTCGAAGCACATCCTACTTCCCGAAAATTCCTTCCAATGTGGTCCAAAATTTGTTAGGATTAGTAGCAGATTCAATGTGAAATAGAAGATCATGAGAAATTGAGAGACACAACAACCCAAAGGCTTCATCCATCATTTTAAACCATTTTGCTTTCTCCACTACATAATGGGGTTCAGTCTCTATTTCCATTTTAATCATATACAAGCCTAAAACTTTCCAAGAGAATAATTATTTGTTTCTTCCATTCATAGTAGTTGAATGGAGTGAGGATTATCTATCAGGTCCGATCCATTTTATCTATTGTGACCTCTCTTGATATGTTTTCTTCCTACAAAAAAATATGCTCCTACTAGATTCCAACTAGCTCTAATACCATGTAAAATTTGATGACAATCTATAAGAGATCAAAGATATATAGAAAACTAATGAGTAGCGATACTCTTAGCTATTTGCAAGATATAAATAAAGGAGAGCGTAAGAATAAGAAAAAAAATTAACTGCACAACTATATTCTCATTAATTACTCAAAGAATGAAGAAGAGAAACATAGTACATGAGGTAATTCGAATTAAAAGAGAAGAAATTCGAATTCCATGAGTGAATGCATGAACCTGGTTGAAATTAAAGCTAAATGGTAGAGGAAAACACTTTCTAAAGTTCTAAAAGCAGGAAAAAGAATAGAAAAATGCTTTCACTAGCTCATAAAGTAGATTCTCCCTTAAATCTAGAGATAGAGCACTCCTATGGCTCAATTGTCCAAAATTAGTGAAATTTTGACCATTATTATCATGAGACCAAGCTCTAAAGTACCTAGGTGAGAAATGAATGCTAAGGGAATGAAAAATATGCTCTAACATATACAACTCATGGATAGGCTTGATGGCATGTGAACTAAGCAATTATAAGTCATAGATAGGCTTAATGGCGTGTGAAATAAGAAATTACAAGTCATGCACAAGTTCCATATTCAATTATGAGATTTTTCCAACCTATTATGAACATTTTCTCTATTATTAGTTTTTTGTTCAAGTTCCATGCTCAATTATGATATTTTTCCAACTCACTATGAACTTTATTTTCAATTATAAGTTTTTCCTCAATTATGAAATAATTCTTTAAGCATAGAGGGGATTTCGTAGTGCAACATATTAGATATCATTTTCGGGAATAACTGCGTAGTGTAAGTCATTAATCTATGACCCATATCCATGATTATTAGTCGCAATTGACCAACAATTCTCATGATTTGAATAGTCCACTTAGCACTCATTGCATCGGGTGATGCTCACAGGGGTGAAGAAATGGGATTGAAAGCAGCAAAATGAATCACATAGCATCAATCATCACTTCCGGGGCTTGCACTCGGTAACCAGGACTTCCTAGGTGGTCACCCATCCCAAGACGCCTTTGGCTCAAGCATGCTTAATTGTGGAGTTTTCCCCACAATCAAGCCCACTTAGCTTGCTACCCCATTTGCAAAACCTTAGCAAGTATTGTGCCTTATGAACTATCCAGTTAGAGCTCCCTTCACTCTTATTATTTAAGCATAGAGGGGATTCCGTAGTGCAAATCATGAGAATTGTTGGTCAGTTGCGAAATAATTCTTATTTCATAATTATGAAATTATGACAAATAATTATTTCCTTGTGAAATAATTATGAGATTTTTACTCAATTATGTAATTGCATCTTCATAACATCTAATAACATCCTTGCAAAACCCATGGTGACAAATACAAATATAACAAAAATGGAACAAGGGAACATCTCAAATTATTTCCTTTAAACATTTCCCAAGGTTCGCTTTGGAAAATGGTTAACGAGGGAATCCAATGGATTAGTCTTCCTAAAATGTCACAATCCAATTTCAACAAAGCAATGCAAAATCAATTTTTAGATGTTGTGATCACGAAGAACAACTTCTTTGCAAGGTGTAATGACTGTATTTCAATCACGAACAAGCTTAGGTCCACTACTAATCCAATATAAGTAGAATGCAAGTTGTCACCATATATACTACTCCCACATATTATCTTCAAATAAGAATCCAAGAACTTACTTGAACATTGTACATGACAAGATGTACAAATCAAAGACTTCTATACCAAGGTTGGTAAAGAAGGCAAAGGTTATTAGTAATTTATCTAATAACTTATGGGAGGTTATCAGCTAAATTAAAGTGAAAAGACATATTTTCGCTACCAGAGATGATGTATACTTATAGGACATGTGAGGACCACAATTCCTATGCCCCATATTTAATTGTTGAATTTTACAACTTCAAGAGCTTTGTGGATCCACACCTTTTGGATGGTAACTCCAAGATAATTGGTATCAAAGGATGCCAATTCTTTAAGTTATAGAACATTGATGGTAGGCTAGTTATGCAATATAAAGCTTCAATTTGAGATGAAAAGTGGTCACATCCTATTAATATATGGCATTATTTTCTTGATGGTAGTCCAAAATTAGCTACGGGACATTCTCAATTGTTAAATCTACACGTAAAGGTACCTTATGATATGGATGAAACAAAAAATAGATTAGAAACATATATTTCATTCTAAAAGAAAGTGATTGATAAAGGAGGGGAACAATATTGGAAACCCAACATACTTTGTTGGGAGAATATATATAAAGATTTGAACACTCCCTTTTTGAGCATTGAGCATTGAACAACTAATTTCTATCCATCCACCACGCAAGAAATAAGAAACAATGCTCCTATAAAAGTGATCCAGGGGATCAAATTTTGCTCAAAAATTCAAAGTGTTCGGAATCGCTTCAAATCGAAAGAGAGCGTAGCCCTTGTCGTTATGAACCCAATGCAACTCATTTGGGTTCAAACGGACGTCGGGAGCAAGAGATATCGTGTTCTGTTCAAAATGACAAACAAGCAAAAAAATGGGATGTTGACTATACAGTCCGTACAATCCGTACGGACGCTGACGTGGCATAAAATACGACACATGGCAGGCCATACGAAACATGGAAGGTAGTTATTTGGACAGTTGGCATGTGACATGGCTTGTTTGCAGCGAATGGGTTGGTGACACATGGCCCAATCAATGGCCACCACGTGTCACATGTATATTGGTTTAAAATTATGTTGTTGGCCAGAGTCGACCCCGCAACCTCCGGGCAGGGGGGAGACACTTGGGAAGAGCCACCAACCAGCGTGCCACTGGTTGGCACTTGTTATATATATGGCAATATATTTATATATGTTTTCATATGTGGATAGTTGGGGCGCGACCGGGCTGGGGCTTAGCCCCAGCCCTTAGTCGCACATTGCGTTAACATATGACCCATTGCTATACCATTTGGCGCACGCGCGTGGTTGCATTTTGATTTGGTTTCAATGGTTATACAAATGACCCACCACTTGTCCTTTAACCATTGGCTTGTGGAACAGGGGCCTATGTTTACAATTGCGCACGGTCATATGGGTCATACGACCTTGCCCTTGACGGTTAGGGGCTAGGTGCGCCCGTAACTATCCTACAGTTTGCATGGTTCGCGCGATTGCATCCGGTGCTAAGTTTTTATGCTTAAATATGTGTGTGGGCTAGGTTGAGCCAACAGGGGTGCGTTTTGTAGATGCAGAGACAACAAGTTTGAAGGGGGACTTCCAGGAAGCCTATCTTCTTCAATTTTTGGCCAAACGAGGTGTCAAAAAAGCCCAACGAGGGGTTTTTGGATGTTTTGAAGCCATTGGAGCAGTCTATTTGGATTTTTGAGCATTGTAAAGCATATTTTTGAGCACTTTGAGAAAATAATACAAATGATCCATTGGAAGCTGGACTAGGAGATGTAGCCCAAGAGAGGGGTGAACTCCTTTATCATTTGTTGTGTTATGGGTTTTCTGTTCACTGTTATTGCTGCTGTTTATATGCATCTTGAATGAGTAAATCCTATTAAATTTGTGTTGCAAATTTGATCCATTTGCATTTTAACACATAAATTTTACTTGCAAATAATTTCAAGAATACAAGTCTTCTTCATTTTTAGATCAAGTTGGTATCAGAGCATAGGTTTTTGAAGACTTGATTATTTG
>JASDQU010242030.1:146225-157201 GCA_032191745.1 Picea mariana
TTCTTCCTTTTACATCTTCCATAACTGATAGTTTTGGTCGTTATATTAGAAGTATCTTTTCCTACCACTGGGTGGAAAATAAAAGTAGTCAACGAGTACGAAGGATGAAGAATGGGAGATTCTTGACAAAAAGGAACTGGGAACGATACAGTTGTCCCTGGCAGCGTCGATGGCTTTCAATATTTCAAAATAAACGACAATGAAGGATCTGATAAAGGCATTGGATAAATTATATGAAAAAATATCGGCGTCAAATAAGGTATTTCGAATGAAGTGGTTATTTAATATGAAGATGTTAGAAGGTGGGTCTATTGCCAACCATTTAAATGAATTTAATACGGTTACTAATCAACTAAGTTCTATAAAAGAGGACTTTGATGATGAGGTTAGGTTTCTTATAATTATTTTTCATGCCATAGTATTTGTAGAGAGAAGACAGTTCCATGAACACCACAATAAAATGGTGTCTCATAAAGGATGAATAGGATAATCATGGAACGTGAAAGGAGTATGAGATTGCATGTTGGGTTTCCCATAGAGTTTTGGGTAGATGTTTTAGATACTATTGTTTAATTAATAAATAGAGGGCCTTCAATCTCCTAGGATGATGGCATTCCAAAGGAGGCATGGACAGGTAATAAGGTAAACTACTTATTTTTTAAGTTTTTTGGTTGTGAAGAATTTGTTCATATTGATAAAGAAAACATAACAAAGCTCGAGGAAAAATCCAATAAGTATACCTTTATTGGATACAATGTTAATGATATGGTATTCAATGAAAAAGGTCATGTACAAAGATCATTTGCAGGGAAATAAATAGGAAAAGGAAAACACAGAATACACAGTGCTTGATGAAATCAAAGAAAATGGTACTCTAAAGGTACTAGAAAATCAAAATGTACAACAAGAGCAACATGCACCTCAAACTCCTATAAGTGTTGCTAGAATATCTACCAGGTTAAGTAGACCCCCTGAATGATACTCTCCTTCATTGTATTATTTATTGTTGGCTGACTCTGGTGAAACAAAATGTTATGAAGAGGCAATGTAGGTAGACACTAAAAATAAGTGGGAGAAAGGCATGAAAGAGGAAACATATTCATTGATAAATAACCAAACTTGGGACATGGTTCAGTTTCCTATAGGAAAAATAAGATTGTAGAATAAATGGGCTTACAAGTTAAAGGAAGAAGATCGAGGAAAAAAGCGGTACAAGGCTACACTTGTTCTAAAGGGGTTTGCACAAAAGAAAGGTATATATTTTGATAAAATATTTTCTCTTGTTGTTAAAATGACTTCAATTAGGACTATTTTAAGTCTTGTGGCAGTAAATATTTGCATCTTGAACAATTAGATGTAAAAACAATTTTTCTCCATGGGGATTTGGAGGAAGAGATTTATATGAAACAACCACATGGGTATGAGGTGAAAGGGAAGGAAAATTCGGTATGCAAGTTGGAGAAGAGATTGTATAGACTAAAGCAAGCTCCACGGTAGTGGTATTTGAAGTTTGACACATTTATGACAGAACAAGGTTATAGTAGATGTCATTCTAATCACTATGTTTATTTTAAGAGGCTTGAAAATGGAATCTATATTATCTTGCTATTGTATGTAAATGACATGCTTGTTGCAGGGTCTGACATGCAGGATACAAATGTGCTCAAAAAATGAATTAGCTAATTCATTTGCGATGAAATATTTGGGTGTCGCAAAGAAAATCCTTGGTATGAGAATAAGAAGAGACAGGAAAAATCACAAATTGATATTGTCTCAAGGCGAGTACATAGAGAAGGTGTTGGAAAGGTTTAGAATGCATAATGCAAAACCAATTAGTACACCTTTGGCCATCCATTTAAAATTAACCAAGGAAATGTGTCCCAAGTGTTGGACATGTAGCTTTGGAAACAATTTTTCAATTTTGATAAAGTTCTCGGGGAAAATACTAAGTATAGGAAAATTGCATGGAAGAAGAAGGAAAGCTAGGGAGCACACAACTAAGGCGCATCCAAGAGGACACTACATAGAAGGAGGAAAACATGAAGACAGGAGAATAAAGAAAACAAAAGAATAAAGTCGACAACAGATAAAGCAATAAAGCGAGAGAATAAAGCATGACAGAAGGATGCCAGCTTAGCATTCCAGAAATGGAAGAATAGCAGAAAAGCAACATGCAGAGAGAAAAGCAGCATGAACAATTAGTTAGCTAAGGGAAGTATGCATTGTAATGGGGTATTTTGGGATGAACGAATTAGGGTTTTTAGCCCTATATTTCTATATAAATATGTAACAGGTTGGGAAAATGGGGTTCGAATTTGGTTCCTCACTATTCCTCTCTTGAGTTATGGTTTTATGTTAAGGGTTCCTCCATATGATTAGGTTCCAAAGTTATTGAATGTAACCGTTTTTTTGATGAGAAGAATCAATAAAGGAATGCCAAATAGATGAGATTGAATATTTTGTTGTCTGTATTTTATATGTTTTCTTATGAATTCTTTCTGAATGCATCGTAGATAGATTTGTCTCATGGTTAAACATGGTTCAATATTCATAACTGTTACAATAATGAAATATATATGAATCTGGAA
This sequence comes from Picea mariana, assembly GCA_032191745.1. Taxonomy (NCBI): domain Eukaryota; kingdom Viridiplantae; phylum Streptophyta; class Pinopsida; order Pinales; family Pinaceae; genus Picea; species Picea mariana. Next base: position 148,814 of record JASDQU010242030.1, read on the forward strand.
TAACATGATAGTATGAATCTAAATCACTAAATAGTTAATAAGGAACAAGGATAGAATCTCACGCATAGAAACTATAAAGAAGAATGAACATTATAACCACCTCCCATTCCCTCAATACTACAGAAGAATGGTTCTCATAGTCCCAATAGATACCTCGAATGAGACTTCATATATGTAAGAAGGTGATGTTGAAAGGGCTGGTGTCTAGTGGGTTTTTTTGGTAAAAGATAACTCGAACCTAGGGTCTTACAACCTACACACAACACCAACAAATGGTTATGTTGTCATGACCCAAAATTTGTGATTAAGGGAATGTTTTTGAGGTCGACTAAGAAGGAGATCTCAGAATGGTTGGAAAAAAAGGAACATGAGTTTGCACAACAAGAGAACAGGAATCCTTGGATGAGTAACAAGCAATGGATGAAAATGTATGTGTACACATATCTACATGAAAATTTCTTTGGTGAATTTCCAATTATTTTGACCGAGTGGCTAGAAATATTAGTGAAGAAAAATGGAAGGTTCAAGGCCACAACACCAAGGAATTGGACTCATGAATTGGTAAGACAATTAAATTTTGTAAGTAAACCAACTACTCTTGTAGTGGATTTTTGGTTGGATAGCATATTAGGAGGATATATTACAGAGTTTGCAGTAGATTTCATTCAATCATACAATGTTGTAGAAAGATACTTTTTCAAAGGTTCGCATGGGAGGTTCTTGAAATCATTAGGTGCGTGGATAAAAATGTTATTGTGTGACAAGAACACAATGATAATGGAATCTGACTGCTAAAGGGGTTAGCGCACATAGGGGAACTAGGGGATGAAACGAGGATAGTCTGAGAGTAGGAGAGAATGAAGGAAGTGATGAAGAGAGAAGGAAGGGAATGAGAATGCAATAAGAGGGTATACCAAAGGAAGAATACAAGTTTGGAGTATTGCATAGAGGAAGGAGGTACAAGAGGAAAATGACTGGGGCTAGGAAAGGAGAGTCACACAATGACCCAAGAGGAAGAGAACCTTGCGTAATATTCTGAATCGCGGAGATACCATATATAGGAGGGGAAGAATAAGATTTCCATTCCAGTCTAGTAATTGTAGAGTCATTAATTCCTACTCATATTGAGTCCTATGTCAAATCCACGACCCTATGTACATCACCAAAATCAAAGATAATAGTTGAAGACTTGTCAAAATCCATCGTAGTTAGCCACAAAGGACATAGTAGTAGTAGTCAGAACAGTGGAAGTAGTTCACAGAGTCAGACTCAAAATATGAGTCAACCAACATCACCAAGTGATCCAAAAAGGATCTAGAGAAGACTAAGAATAACTTAGAACTCGCAGAAGCAACTTAGGATGCTCAGAATGGCCTCAGTATATAGAGAAAGGGAAAAAATTCAAAGTTCTCAAAACTCAGTAAAAATGACATTTGCATGAAGAGCGCATCACAAGATTTCTAAAGGCTCATCAAATGGAGTTACGGATCGAAAGATATTTGCAGTCAAAGTTTGGTAAAAATAGCCCAGTCAACAGGGGGATGAGTCAACATCCGTACTACTGATGTCAGCATCAGTATGGATGGTGTCAACATCCATACAACACACGTGGCAGGACCAGGAGGTGATACATGTCATGATGACTTCAACATGGTAACATGGCAACACCAGAGACTGCCATGTGTCACCTAGATTTGGAACTTATGGACCGATGCATGGACTAGTAGTATTTTTCCACGTGGTAGTATGTACGGTCCATACAATGACGTGGCATCGACTTGGCATGGTGACGTGGTGTGGTGAGTTGGAAGTGATGTGGTGTCCATACGATGACATGGTGCTGACATGGTAGGATGACAGTGCAGTGGATGATGTGGCTGAATAGAAGGTTTCCACATGGCCCAATCATGGGCTACCACTTGGCAGTGGGAAAATGCCGAATGACAACCCGTATCCGAAAATTTTAAAATAATATGGTTTGGTGGGTCTGCCAAATTTGGCAGACCACACCAAATCCGACACCAACTATCGGATAGAGCCTGGCTAGAACCTTCACCAAACCTGGAGGAACAAACCTTGGTTATATATATGTGTGGTTACAATGATAAATACAAAAGGGCGAGGCCCGCAGGTTTAACCTCGAGACCTCCTCCCTCCATAACGCCTTAATACTCACACCATAACCAATGGGCCAACGACCCTTTCATTGTAATGAACGCCCATAAAATTACTTAAAAGTTGCATCTGCTGAGCCCAGGGGGAGACTCATATGCATATGGTCGGGCACACATTACGAGACATGGTACATCAATATTAATTGTAGGTTGCAGGGCACGAAAATCAAGACAAAATTCTTCTTGGGCCTGGGAGTGCCATAGTCAGATCAAGGCATGGAGACCGTCATTTTTGGTTAATTCGACACCACGAATTCAGTGGTGCTGTCTGTTTTCTAATCTGATCAATATTTCTACAGCTTGATTTCAAAATGAGGTATACTTATGTATTTTACCAAATTCTTTTGTTGAGTTAGTGAAAAAGCCTACCCATTTGGGAGCAGGACCTAGAGATGTAGTCCACCAAGGATGAACTCCATTATCAAGTTTTATGTTCAGTTTTGATGCTTATGTCTCTTCATTATTGATATTTTCCTTCTTTAATGGCGCATTTTAATTTATTCTCATTTAATGCAATTCTTGGTAAGTCACTCGATGAAAAGATCTCGGATCATGTTGGTATCAGAGAAGTCGCATTTGACTTGAACTGTTGAGTGTGAATGCTTACTAGTCCAACATAAGCAAGGTGAAGGAAATATTAAGACTTTCAATCCCGAAGTTGGTCATGCATCCTGAAGGAAGAAAATGGAAGAAGAAGACACGCTTGATGAACATGAGAAAAAATTTCATATGGTCTTTTATCGCATGTCATAAATGGTCGAACGAATGTATGAACATTACAAGAAGAGGATGAAGAAGAAAGGGAAGAAAAAGGAAGCACATGCAAATGGTGATTCTTCAGTAAACCAAGGGGATGGAGGAGACCTTCGTGAGCCTCCATATTCACCATAAATTTCTAGTTCTTCTTCCTCTAAGCATTCTCATCATTCTCATCATTCTAGCCACAAAGCCTGTTTTAAGAAACCATTATTCAAACTTGATGTAAAATTTTCTTTACCTATGTTTAATGGAGATGCTAATCTTGAAAAGCTAGATAAGTGGATCTGACGGGTTGAAGTATATTGTTGTGTTCAACATATTGATGAAGAGGAAGTTAAAGTGAAATTGACTTCTCTTCGGTTGGAAGGAACCGCTCTCATATGGTGGGAGAGAAAGCTTCAGGACAGAAGTAAGTGTGGTAATCTTGTTTCCTCATGGTCGGAATTTAAATCAGCGATAAGGAAGCAATTTCATCCGTTAGGTTATTTACTTAAAACAATGATGGAATGGAAAACTGTAAGGCAAAGTAAAGGTCAAATTGTACAAAGTTTCACAGAAGAACTTAGGAAGAAATCTCTTGCATTAAACATTCCTTTGGATTCTTATGAAACTTTAATGAAGTATATTGGCGCACTTCACAATTATATCCATCATACTTTTCTCTTGTTTAACCCCACCCATCTTGACAAAGTTTGTGTGCAAGCCACTCACCTTGAGAACAGGGGAAAGCATGTTCAAGAAGATCCCACAAAGAAACCTTCCAATATCCCACATAAACCTTTCAAGAAGTTTAAAATGAAGGACAAGAAGACCACCACAGTGACAAGAGAAGGAGGAAATCCATCTTGCACTCATTGCAAGAAAATCGGTCGCGATGATGAACATTGTTGGAAACTACATCCAGAGAAGAGACCGAAACAGTTCGGTGGAAAGGGGAAGACAAAAATTGTTGCTATAGTGCAACAAGATCTTGGTTTTGATTCAGGGGACGAAGGAAATCTCATAGTGGTTGGAGTACAAGGTAAATATTACCTTCATGCTAGTTAAAATTCCAATAATGAATCTCGTGATGATGAATGAAAGAGGAATGAATTATTTCACATAAGAGTTGTATCTAAACATACTAAAATAGATACATTATTCGATCCTGGTTCCCAAGTAAACTTAATATTTGAAGCACTTGTCAAGAAGATGGGTCTTGAAATGAAACCACGTCCAAAGGCTTATCCTCTTGGTTGGGTATGTGATAAAGAAAAACTTAATGTCACCAAAAAATGTACGGTCAGATTTTCTATTGCTTCAAAGTTGATTGATGATCTGAAAATAGGGGGCTGACTTGTTATGCTACGCAAGAACCCTCTATTCCATTTAAATAAAATTTACAGGACCTTGCTCAATGTGTTAAAATATGCAAGATAGATTATGTGCCAAGTTTATGCATCTTCTTTTAAATGTTCATGTGTGAGGAATTTTTCCTTTAAATGGTTAAATATGTGTTTTAAATAAATACACAACAAACATGACTTGCAACAAATAAACCATCAAACTCACAACAATAACAAGATGATAAAGGAGTTCACCCCTCTCTGGGCTACAACTCCTTGAGCCTCCTTCAATGGACTAGGTTCTCTGGAATTATTTTGTCAAAGATTATTTTACAAGTTGATGCTCAACTCTAGTGTATTTATAGACTATACCATTGGGTTCAGAATACATAAAAACCCCAGAAATGACTAATAGAACTCTGAAAACGAATCATGGCTCATCCGAGCATGACCTCTTCTACATGTGGCCTTGAGCTTCCCTGAGCTTCCTTGTGGAAACAACACCTGTAAAAGTCCTCAACAACCTCTGAAATCTATCCCAATGTGTTTAGAGCATAAAAATTATCCAAAAATGACCATTCAATCACAAAAAATAGACTTGGGCTCATCTGAGCATGACCTCAATCAATGAGGGCTTCAAGCTCCCTTGAGCTCTCTGAAACTTAAATGGTGAAAAACCTGCAAAATAAGTCTTCAAATTCCTTTGAAAACAATTCCAATGGATTCAGAACGTCCAAAAACCCCTAGCTGGGCTTTTTTGGCACCTCATTTGGCCAGAAAATGAAGAAGATAGGCCTCCTGCCATTTTCCTCCTTGAAGCTTGCTGTCTTTGGTTCGCTAAAATGCACCTCTGTACGTCCAACCTAGCTCACGCGCTCAATCTTGTGATAAAACCTAGCACCGGTGCACAACCACATAACCGTGCAAACTGTAGGATGGTTAACGGAACTAAATCCCCCAACCGCCAAACCGTTGGGCATATGGGTCCATGTGACTTCGTTCTAGCGCAAAAAGGGGCTCCGATAACATGAACGCTTGCGGGCTTGACAAGTGGGGCATAATTGGTGTTAACCATTTGAAACTAAAACCTGCACCCTTTTCCAGGGTTGTGGATCCCACTGTATGGTCATATGACAATGTAAGTGCGACCGGGGGTTGGGGCTAAGCCCCAGCCCGGACGCGCCCCAAAATATAAAGTATTCAAACTTAAATAAATGTGATTACATCTATATAAAAAGAAACAAAGTGTGGCACATTGGCAGGGAGGACTTTGCAAAGACTTTGACTGGTGAAAGAGGTCTGGGGTTTGAATCCCATGGACTCCATAAAATTTTTGAACAACCAAACCATATCATAATAGGGTGCCACGTGGCAGCCCACGACTGGGCCACGTGGCACCAAACCACTTGACCAAAAAGATGCCACGTGTCCACCAATGATTCGCCCACATCTGTGAATAACCAATTTCCACATCATCAACTACCACCTCAGCATACAGACATGCCATGTCATCGTACGATCTCTGCCATGTCAGCATCCGTACGGACTATACAGTCAGCACAATTTTTTTTGCCTGTTTGACGATTCAAATAGAACATGATATCTCACTCATTTGATGTCCATTTGAACCTAAACAAGTTGCGTTGGGTTTGTGATGATGAGGGCTACGCACCCGTTCRTTTTGAGGCAATTTTGAGAACTTTGATTTTTGAGMAAAATTTTGACCCCTGGTCCAGATTCTGATCACGCCTTCCCACTAAAAGGATTTTGGACCCAAAAAATCTTATGATTATCTGCCTRAGCTTCAATACTCTTCTGCTTCCAAGTTCTATCAACTGATTCTACTTGAAAAGTCTTTTTGACAATCACCTGGATACCTTTACATGCCTTGCATTGCAACTGGCTATGTCCCTCAACCACTGTTCTCTRACTGCTGCTGACCCACTGTTCTCTTTGTGCTTGGAAGACTGCCAACCTTCCCACTGAGAATAAATTCCCTCTTGTGAACTCTTTGACGTCAACACAATCCACTCTCCAATGGCTGCAAAAACKTTCCTGCGACATCTTGTCGCAAACCAAGAAAACCATCAATCTTGAAAACAAATTTATACAAGACTGAAAATGATGCCAACAAAGTCTTTTTCTCTTCAAGCAAATGGTCGCATCTTGTACTTCATCAAAGAACATGTTGTTTTCCTGCATCTCGGTGTACTCAAAATTGACTTACAAGCCAACAAACACCATCGACTAAAACATAAGTCGAAAAACATAATCGACACAACATAGTCATGAAAACAACATCGACACAAGACGAGACTCATTTGAAACATATCGACCTTCCCAAAATGACAAGTCAACATTCATGATGCACAATCATGTTACAATTATGAGTCATTCATGATGAACTATCACCAGGTTCACTATTTACACACACACAAAAACACATGTATGTACATAGCTCTTCAACTCTCCTTCAAGTACATAAACCCGAAACATGTGGGTACATAAGAGCTGAATATGAAAAAGATATATGGCTGTAACAAGTGAACATCATACCCATCTCTTTTACACCCTCCTGTCGAAGTTGTGCAACAAACAAGAATGCCTTCAAACTAATTGCATTCACATGCAACTTGCATCATACAAGTTGTGATAAACTGCTGCAACTTGTCATGCTTTCAACATAAATGCATACATAAGGCTAGAATATGCATCTTCAAACAAAGAAATGCAAGCCTTACTTGCTCAAGAAATCTAACCATTTCTTACCAAGCCAACTCAATGGTGAATTTTTCTGCTGAAAATCGTCTTCTTGTGAATCATCTTGACTCACATCGTTGATGGAATCTCCTCTTCCATTCTTGCCAATCTCTTTATCCATCTGCTTCTTGTGTTGTGGATGAGTGGTTGGATGGAATGTCCAACATTGGTCAATGAGATGACCCCTCTTCTGACAATGAGTGCAAATCTTTTGCATCCTCTTTTCAAGTTGTCTTTGCTTGTAAAGTTTCCTGAAAGTGGTCAATCTTTTCCAACATTTTGAAACATGATGGTTATATAAACCACAGTATGTACATGGACTTTTTTTCCATTTTTACATGCAAATTTATCATGCTTAACATAATCAAAAGCAACTGAATGATAGGCGGAATTATACCTTGAACATTCACCTTTATCGCCTCTTTGAGGAGGTGAATTTGAAGAGTTACAAGCTCTCCTTTGAAGACCAACAACAGTGTTCTTGTCCTCATGGCTGTCACAACTCTCTTGTTTCATACATTTTCATTCATCTTGAACACAAGCTTTGCATGCTTGAGGGATTGAACTTGCAACAAAAGTTGTTCTTGGAACTTTTTCCCTTGTCTCCTCAAATTTGGAATATGCTCCATATTTTTGTTCATATCCAAGACCACAATACTTGGGTCTCTCTTCAACAACAATAGGCTCAACAATGCCTTGTGCATGCTTGCCTAAACCTCTACCTTCCTAGCCCATTTTTAACAATAACTTGGACCCTATTCCTCTTGTGTGATTTTCAAAAACACCAAAGCATTCATCTTGAGAGGAATTTGAAGATAAACTAACATTACATACCTCATGTTCATGCATTTACTTGGTAAGGGTTTCCTTTGTCTCATGGAGTTGAGTCTCCATCTCATGCAACTTTTCAAGAAGCTGGTGCTTCTCCTCCTTCATGGCCATCAACTGCTCTTGAAGGGCAATGCTCTCTTCTCTATCTTCCCACAACTCTTGCACCATATCTCTCATGGTTACAAACTCTTTCAACATCTCTTTGTCAAAGAACTTGGATAATGAAGATGTATGAGAACTATCAATGTTTGAAGCTTCCTCCATCCTTGCAAGATATTAGACTTCAACACAAAACTTGCACAAATACCAACAGCTATATCTCTAGCTATCAATGACAATCACATGAGAAAAACAAACTATCCTTTGATACCACCTGATCTGAAAATAGGGGGCTGACTTGTTATGCTATGCAAGCACCCTCTATTCCATTTAAATAAAATTTACAGGACCTTGCTCAATGTGTTAAAATATGCAAGATAGATTATGTGCCAAGTTTATGCATCTTCTTTTAAATGTTCACGTGTGAGGAATTTTTCCTT
>JASDQU010242031.1:33071-50865 GCA_032191745.1 Picea mariana
ATTAAAGTGAAGTTGTTAAAAATATAGATTGATTACCTTTATTCTCATCATATCCTTACGTTCTTGTAAAAGTAGTTCTCGAACTAATGCTCGTTATTTAATGGAAGAATACAAAACAATTTCAATGTTATATTTTAGTCAACAACCAGTACACAAAATTGTACTATAATTCGTTCTGTGGTAATCATTTTCCATTAATAATTGAAATCTGTGTTTGGAATTATAGAAATCAATCATCAACCTAACATGACACTCAGAGTGATGCACAAGAGGTGTAAAAAATAGTTAAGTAGACATTGATGATATGATTATTATAGAGTAAATCCTTATTTATGTCCAAACCCTTAATTCCGTGTGGAAATAGAATTTGCATTACATAGGAGTCACACGATTCCTATATTATGTTATCTTGTTCTTAATTGCAATATTTATAAGAAATACATTAGATTATATGACATGACATTGATCATAGTTGCTAGATCGAACCGCATGCATCCTAGGCCACTTGCCCACATCAAGGTTTTCTTAAGTTATTGTAGTCTCTACAATTTTTTCATGAAGCATTAGAGTGTTAGAACTTCTTGCTTGAGGATTTTTTTTTAAATGTTCTATATTACGACTTCAGAGTAGGAAATGAAATTTGTAAATATACAAATCATTTTCTCCATGAAGAATCTATTAAAATTGATCTAAGCATAGAGAAATAGGTTTTGTCATGGGCTTAAGACAAATGGGAAATAATCAATAGTTTCTCAAAGTATCAATGAATCACAATTTAACATAATGATCACACAATAAATAAATTGTCTTAGCTTAAAATTAAAAAAAAAAAACAATGAAACAAATTTTTGATAAATCTTGATATTTGAAATGAGATCGTTTTAATTCAATTTGGGTTTTCCTGTGTGATATGCCTACAAATAAGAAGCTTAAAAGATCAACTCTAATAAATTCTAGATGGAATAAAATGCCAATTAGATCATGAAGCAACCTGCTTTGATAGAGTATGTCAACAACACCCTTTAATGTTCTAATTGAAAATGTTGAAAACACATTAACAAGTTCAAAGACACACATGTAATGGAGCTATGACAAGTTTTAGAACACCTTTAAAATAGATATCAATTAATATCAATTTCAATTGCTTTAAAAATAAATTACTATTGTTTTTTCATTAAAAGTAAACTTGATTTTCCACAAATTTTTGCACAATTACATAATGACTCATGGCTCATGAAATGGCATTTTTTTCATATGCACCATGGCATATTCATCATATTCATCTTGCACAATAAGAACCTACATTCTTTGCTTCCATTAATTGCACATTATAAAATTATTTACTTAACGTATTTACTAGAGCAAGTGTGCATTATGTAAACCATGAACATTTGGTTTAATGCACTTTTAATGGATAATCTAAGGTTTGGTTTAATTTCCCTTTGTTTGGTTATCTATTTTAGCAAATTTATGTTTGTATTATATACATTATACCATATGAAGAATGGTTAGATAATTAGCATAGTAGGTAGATAATATGCATGGTGGATAGGCATTGCATATATATAAATTTATTTTTAGCAAATTTATGTTTGTATTATATACATTATACCAGATGGAGAATGGTTAGATAATTAGCATAGTAGGTAGATAATATGCATGGTGGGTAGGCATTGCATATATATAAATTTATTTTTTAATTAGTTTTTTAGTATTTTTCCAAATATAACTATGTCATAAAAAAAATATTTTAATAAATTAATATATATATATATATATATATATATATATATATATATTTTACATATTTAATAAATCAAAAATTAATAATATATATTAAATATATACATTTTACTTAATGTTTCAATATGATGATGATGTTTAATGTCCATTGAAATAGAATTGGTTTATTTGACCTTAAGAAAGTAAGGGATTACTTGTAATTCTTTAGAATTTTGTTTCTATGCTCGAAAAACATTAAGACAAGCTTTCCAATGTTGTCATAGTTTTGTTGAGATAAGAGGTTAGGGAGGTTGGTAGGGTGACAAAAACTTTGAAATTGAAATTTAATATTTGTTGAGTTAAGAGGTTAGGGAGGTTGGTAGGGTGACTGAAACTTTGAAATTGAAATTTAATATTGGAATAGGCTGGACAATCTAAGAGAAAGTGCTTTTCATCTTCAACCTTCTTAGTGTCACAAAAGTGACCCAGTCTTCCATCCCATGGAGTTTTAGGAATTGACCAACACACTCTTTCATCTCATGGAGTTTTAGGAATTTGTTTTTATCTTAGCGATGCTTATTTTTTTCTTTGAATCACAATTGCCAAAACAAAGAGATAATTTTGATCTTCTAGATTAGGGTTGATTACATCCTTGTAATACCTTAATTTTATTTTTTCCTCTAACTCTATATCACACCACATTTTGTCCTTAAATTTTGATTTAATGATATTTATAATAGTATCTTTATTCTGCAAAATGGTGTCTTCCCTTCCTCAATGGTTTAGCCAAGACTAGGCATCTTTATGCCATCCTCGCTTGATTCAAAGGTGGTTACAACTGGATTTTGAAGCAATTTTAGAAAGCCTCTTGTCTTTCATGTTGTTTAACTTGTTTTTATACATTAGGTATCTATTCATAGTCATTCTTTCAGTGGGGGAAAGACTTGTATCTAAGAGAAGGATGAGACTGATTTACAATTGTTTTCAAGCCCATAATAAGTTTTTCATCCCCCAATAATCATTTTATCAAAGATATGCTGATTTACAATTGTTTGTAAGCCCATAATAAGTTTTTCATCCCCCAATAATCATTTTATCATTGCTATAATTCCAATTAAGTTTGTGGTGAATATCGATTCCAAAATATTATGAAGTCACTCCCTCCAAGTTATTGTTTTCATATACTAAGGTATTATAAGTAATCTTATTATATTTAATAATAAGAGCCTTAATCTTATCACTATTAACACTCATTTGACTATTAAAATTTATGGAAGTTTACCAACCTTTTAAATTTGAACGAATAATTTTTTTTTGGAGAAAACACATGCAAAAATGCCATTTTTCTACATTTACTACTGAAACATGTATCCCTTTTACCACTGAAAATAGGAGAGATATATCTCTATCAATAACCTGGATTTGTTAAACAGCTAAAATAACCCAATCTATAAGATGCGAGTCTTTACTCAGATGATCACATTTTAAATTAGAAAATTTAAAAGTAAAATTACTGGAGGCTAGATTGATCCTCGCTTGTATGATTACAACACGCATTGATACCATGAAAAGAATGGAGATCTTCCTGTTAACACAGTAGATTATGTTTACTGACTCCATGATTACAGCCTGTTGCATGGTCCCGAAGCTCAGTTGGTTAGAGCGTTGGTCTTATGGCCATGCGAAGTACAAGCCGAAGGTCGCGGGTTAGAGCCCCGCCGGGACCATTTTGTCAATCACGGCCTGTAAACACAAAATCTTCGTTTTGGAAATTATACGCTATCCCAACCAAGTATAGTACATGTTAAGGAGTCATATGGAGCAGACCATGAACTATATTTTTCCTAGTTTAGTTTTGGAATTTGCTACCCATTCTAGTTGTCATGAATGCTGTGGAACTTTAAGTGAGTGAAACTTTTATGTTTTGCATGTGAAGCATTTTTTTAATTGGGTATGGCCGAGTTGTTGGTTTTGTGTCAGCTGGGTGAATGTATGAAATGAAGAAGTATATTTTTTTTTATGGTTACTTTGAGGTTCATCTTGTGTCTTATAGTGAACATTTAAGTTATGATCCGTTTTTAATGGTCTATGAGGATCGTATTGGGCATTGAGTAATAAGGTATCTGGTAAATATGGTTGTAAGGTTTGGGCATTGAGTAATAAGGTATCTGGTAAGTTGATGAAACAATGTAAAGGGTGGGTATATGAGAGATTTTAATTGCCACATTTAACAAAGGTTTAGAATGTTGAGGAAGAACGAAGTGAGGTATTTTAGTTTAAGAGATAGGAATTAACTCTAGGCAAACAGTGTTGGAGTTGGTGACTCTATAGGAATAAATTTTAATTCAAGTGTTTCATGGTCAATCTAATGGTCAATCTATAAAGAAGATTGATGTTATGGATTAAATAATTGAAGAACATTTGAGTTGGTCATTAAAGAACAACGTATAAATTTGATTTAAGTAAAAATGTTGTATTATTGGTAAAGACAATATAGTTTTCAAAGACATTTTGACATGTCTTAAACAAAAGTTAATGTGAGAAATGCATTTGCAATAAGGATACAACAAATATATTTAATGGTAACAAATTGTAGGTAGTTTCTTCTTACAAGTACTTGGGCTTTGAAAATGATTGTAGTTATAATTGGAATTCTTGTCATGAAAAATGAGTAATAGAGAGCATAAAGACTCTCTATTCCATGCCAAAAAAAATGTAGAAAAATCTAACTATAGAGTTGGAAAGTGAGGAGGCTTCTATTTAGAACACTACTGAAAATATTGATTTGTATGGTTGCTCTCTTTGGGCTTTAGACTATTAGAGATAATGTCTAATTAATGCCACTACTAAAGTTCAGGGATTGGATTTGGTTAGCTGGAGGATGTTGAGAGATTCTCTCAACCTCTCCCTCCAAGAGTGGAATAAGTTGGATCTCACAACACTTATTTAAGTGTGATGTATCTCAGGTTATTGTGTGCAATGCAAACTATTATTTCTGTGTGTGAATCATGTGTAATGGATGCTCTTCTAATTTCTAAATTGGTATTAGAGCAGGTATGGGATCTAGGAAAATGAGAGGTAGTATTTTTTAGCAGTAAATATAGATTAGTAATAGCGTGTGAAAGTTTCTCTGTATGAGAGTGGATTAGTTTTATGTGTAGGTTATTGTTTGTGTGGATATTATTGCATTCTGTGTACCTTTGTTTTCTAGGCACATTACCAGCGTGAATACCAGTCAATCTGCGTACGAGAAGGAGCCCATGCTTTTGGAGGAAGGGTCGTAAGGAGGAGTTACCAGACTGCAGAAAGGAAGCTGCTGTCAGATTGATTTCTGCGGTGTGGATGAAGATCGCTGCATGAAACCGATGCCAAACACATTGTTGTTGAAAGAATAGAATTGTGCACTGCATAGTTTTCTGGCAGAAGTCAATAGATTGATCATTGCTACTGTTCATGGAAATTCAAAGATGTTGCTAAATTCCTGTGGGTTGTACCTTTGGACTGTTCAAATCCGTTGAAGCAACCATCGATTTGTAGAGATGTCTTATACCAAAGTCAGATATCCTCTGCCACATCATTATCAACATATGACTTGCAATTAGGGATATCATACTTGAATTCTTTATTTTGTTTGTAATCATACGTCTATTGGTGATTATCTTTGTTATTTCTGGGCCACATGTGTACCTCATCGTAAAATTACAGAAACACTTAGTGATAAGAATTCTCAAGTGAGGCAAAGGTAAAGTTTGGATGGCTCCCAATAGATGGAATTATGGATTTAGTGACATGAGTCAGCATTCAAGAAGGCATGAGATTGTCTTCACTAGAGCCATGATTTATGAAAATAAGGAACTGACTGTGTGGAGTTTGTGTAGTTTGAAGAGTTTTTTTTAGTAGTGTGAGTTAAGTTTGAGAGATTATGAATTCAATGAATATGCATTGAATAATGTATGAGATCTTGGAATTTCAAACATATTGAGTCTAGTCAACTCAATGTGTAAGAGAACAGATTGTTAGAATTGACTACTCTAACAAGTTGCAGGTGGTAAACGAAGATCTAAGATGATGGATTCAAATATTGTATGTGTGGTGTGTTTAAATTTTTTATTTGTTTACATGTTTATGTAAAAGAAAATAGGAACTCTTATATCTTGATATAAGCTAGCAGCCCCGGTTTCAAGAACAATTGTTCTTATTCGAAGTCACCTTGTATACTTGATTGTTGAGGACATTCCGTATCCAAAATTCTCTTCTAGACACTGACGGATAGCCGAAAGCAGAAATCTGACAGATGGAGGCATGTTCATAGAATGCATCAATAATTGACATCTTTTCTCATGGAAGCCCTGGTGAGCCGAGATTGTCAAAATTGTCAATCGTACAAGTGCATGAATGATGATCTGAAACATTTATACTTTGAATGAGTGGAAAGGAAAGATCAAAGAAGAGGAAGAGAAAGAGCACACTCCAAAAGCATCAGAGTGGGTTTATGCATTGATGAGGATCATGCCAGACAAAGTGTTGTAATCTTTTCTTTTATGTAATTTGTGAAGTTTTTTGTAATGTAGGCATTAATGGGGGGTGTTAGAGATAATGCCTAATTAATGCCACTACTAAAGTTCAGGGATTGGATTTGGTTAGCTGGAGGATGTTGAGAGATTCTCTCAACCTTCCCTCCAAGAGTGGAATAAGTTGGATCTCACAACACTTCTTTAAGTGTGATGTATCTTAGGTTATTGTGTGCAATACAAACTATTATTTCTGTGTGTGAATCATGTGCAATGGATGCTCTTCTAATTTCTAAATTAGACCTCTCCAAATAATTTAGGAAGAAAGATGAGAGAGCTCAAAAAAGGTTCCTAGTAAAGAACTAGAGTTAAAAACTTGCATGTGAAGATAATGGTCGATATCTTCATACAATGAAATTGATTAAAAAAACAGGGAATTGAAGAAGAAGATTTATGGCTTAAACCATTCGTCATTAAAGATTTTGTACAAATGAAAATATTAAAAAAGTTGAGGCAACACACTCCTAAGAAAATGAAATTCTATCATCATTGAAACATGAGATCAACTTAACTTAATGATTACTTATATATAACAATTCCTCCAAGAAAAAATATCTATACATAAAAAAAACATTACTCTGTTTAGATCTTTGACTTTAAGTTCTCATCACTTAATAAATGTAAAAAAAAAACTTTAAAATATAAATAGAGAAAAGTGTATCCACTTACTTTGCAAACACGGACAAATTCAAAGATAGCTTACATAACTGGTTGAGTTTAAAAAAAAAACACAAAAAAAATATATCTATGCATTAAAAAACATTACTTTGTTTAGATCTTTGATTTTAAGTTCTCATCACTTAACAACGTAAACGAAAAAACTTGAAAATATAAACAAAGAAGAGTGTATCCACTTACTTTGCATACAAGGTCAAATTCAAAGATAACCTACATAACTTGTTGAGTTTTAAAAGAAAACAAATTGTTTAAAAAAAAACAAATTGTTGAGTTTTACATTTTTTATTATTTAGAATAACGATTTAAAAATTCAATGAATTCAATGATATAAATATTAATGAAATCTTAGTTTTTAGTTGTTTAAATTGTTTTTTTAATGTATAAATGAATTCAATTCTTAAAAAAACATAATGAACATTTGAATTATACAGATTTAACAACTAAAATCTATAATTCCCACCATTTGAATTTCCAACAAAATTGACTAAAAATAATAAAACACTTAAAACATTTATCTAAATGATATTGATTTAAGTAAATTCTAAATATTGATTTAGAGAAATATCTATCTTCAATACATAACCCAAAGGAAAAAGTGATTTTGTGTTATGAAATTAACAATTAAATGAAATTTCTATTAATAAATAAATAAAATAAATTTTTTATTTTAATAATATTTTAAATTATAACATGGGGCAACTTAATTGACAACTGTCTTGATATGAAGTCTTATGTTTCATGAGGTATTAAATTTTATATTGTAAAATAATTTGTTAATATATTTTAATAATATTTTAAATTATAACATGGGGCAACTTAATTGACAACTGTCTTGATATGAAGTCTTATGTTTCATGAGGTATTAAATTTTATATTGTAAAATAATTTGTTAATATATTTTAAAATTTTATAAATATTTAAAATTTAAAATTAATATTAATAAATATGAAACTATTTTAATTTTTAATTTTATTTTAATAATATTTAATTTTGACATTTTATCTTGTATTAAAATTTAATTAATAAACACTTCAACACATTGAAATAGACTTTTTAAGGTTTTGACTATTTAGAACCATTATTATCAATATAATTGTTGATGAAATCACAATTGCTTAAATTATATTTTTATTTTATAAATGAATTAGCTCCTTAAAAGACCTTTAAAACACTTTAATTATACAATTTTAATAGTATGCAATTATAACAATTTTTAATCAAATTTCAAAGAAAACTTAATTTATGAAAAATATAAATAAAAATGGTAAAAAACTCAAAATGTTTTAACTACTTTATAGAAATAGATTATAAATTAATAGACCTAACAGTCCGGTTGTAAAAGGGTTAAAGCTTCCAGTAGGAATGAATTGACTCTACTACCTTGTGATTGATGTTGTCCAAACCATATTTAAACCAACAATCACACATAGTTGTTATCTTCTTTTGGTACTCTGCAAACCAAACATCTATAAAAACTTCTTCGCCCATCAAATATCATCAATGCCTGACTATTATGAAAGACACACATTTTGCGGGAGACAAAAGCCAGGGAACCCTGAAAAATTATGAAGTAGATATCGTTGCCATTCAGTTAAGCCCAAAAAAATATTAGTCAGGTCATTCAATTCTACTCACACAAACATATTATGAAGGTTGCAAGCTTATGAAAAATTAACAATTAACCGATCTATGATATAACCTTTAAATTCTCGGATCTATAGCGCACAGACAAATTATGCACAACGCAGTTACAAATACTGCGTGCCACAAAATTCTCAGGACTTACCGCGTAGTTCAAAAACTACACGAATTACTGTGGGGTGTGGTGTAAACAATTATTAAAGTAATTTCTTTACTTTGTGCTACTCAACACAATAAAATCATAAACACAACAAAAACTCAAAATTACACAGGAAATTATCAATAAACAAAATATTTGATATATATTTGAGAAACTTGGCGTTGTGCACTAATATAAAATACAATAAATGTGACGAGCTTCAACTTCAACAACTTCTGTTGATTTTATAGACACAGAGCTTGTGCTCTTGTATTTCTTCGATTCCTCAACTATTGTTGCTATTTTATTCTTCACGACTCTGTTCTTTCTACCTCTATGCATGCATATTTCGACTGACTAGAGTCTTAGACATATATAGACTACGACTGATAGTTCTTACAAAATCTACCCGAATTAACATTTAAGACACAATATATTTGATTGACTCTTCAACAACTTAACTGGACTCGAGACGGATAAAAATCGATCCATTTAACAACTTCACTGCTTGTCGACTGATAAAACTGATCTTGCGTAAACATGTGACTTGTATTTGCAGATCGACTGACAAATCGATGGAGACATAAAGCTCATTGATTTGTAATTACTATTTCCAACACTCCCCCTTTATTATAAGTAGGTGGCAGTACAAAAAATTTACATCAAAAATTGAATTTACATTTTACTGTCACTCATATATTACTGCGAAGACCACCAAACTCTTGTGTAGATGTTGAAATGCATCTCTTTCTAAAGCCTTTGTAAAAATGTCTACAACTTGTCCTTTTGACCTGTAAAAATCTAAACAAATCTCTTTGTTATTCACTAATTCTCTGATAAAATGATACCCTGTATCAATGTTCTTAGATTTCTTGTGAAAAAAATGATTCTTTGACAACATGATGGACGAATTGTTGTCACAAAATATTGTTGTTGGTTCCCATTGTTCCTGGAGGAAATTGTTTAACAATCTTCTCATCCAAGCTGCTTGACAAGTCGCGCTTGTAAATGCGACGTACTCTGCTTTTGCTGAAGAAAGAGTCACTATGGGTTGCTTCCTTGATGCCCATGATACCATACCTGTTCCAAAATGAAATGTGTACCTAGAGGTACTTTTCTTGTCATCTATGTTGCCTCCACAATCACGGTTAGTGTATCCAATAAGTTTGAAATCTTATAAAGTGGAGTACTTAATGCAAAAAACTTTACTTCAATTCACATATCTCATAATCCTTTTTCATTCTTTCTAATGGGATTCTTTTGGAGTTTCCATGAACCTTGAAATTAGACTCACTCCATACATAATATCAAGTCTTGTTGTTGTTAGATACATAAGACTGCCTACTAGTATTTTAAACAGTGTGGGATCCACCTTGGACCCTTCATATTCCTTTCTTAACTTCAATCCTATTATGACAAATGTTGGGGCTGCTTTTGAATTTATCATGTTGAATCTTTTCAATATTTCTTGCGCATACTTAGACTGTGAGATAAATATACCAGCTTTGGACTGGTGAACTTCAATACCCAGAAAATATCTCATAAGCCTCAAATCAATCATTTCAAATTCGTCCTTCATGACTGAATTAAATTCCTCTATGCCAAAATCACCTGTAAATGTCAAATCATCTACATATAAGAAAACAATTAACATGTTACCTTGCTAATTTTCTTTAATGTACAGTGTTGGCTCACTTTCACTTCTCTAAAATCCATTCTGTGTAAGATATGAATCTATCTGACTGTACCAATCTCTGGGTTCTTGCGTTAACCCATACAATGCCTTATTCAATATGTATACTTTGTCTTCTTGTCCTGGAACCTCATAGCCTTGTGGTTTTCCCACATACACTTCTTCTTCTAAATGTCCATTAAAAAATGGTAACTTTACATCCATTTGATAGAATGGTCATCTGTTCTGCGCGGAAATGGATAACACAGTTCTGACTGTGTCCATGCGCGGAAATGGATAACACATTTTTACTGTGTCCATGCGCATAAATGGTGCAAACGTTTCATTGAAATCAATTCCAGGTTGTTGTGTAAAACCTATTGCAACTAACATTGTCATGTGCTTCTGCACATTTCCATCTACATCTTGCTTGGTTTTATAAATCTACTTAACACTTATCACATCCTTGTCTTCAGGTACATCAACCAACTTCCATGTTTGATTTTTCTCTATGCATATGATTTCTTCATCCATGGCTTATTCCCATACATCATCTTTCACAACTTCTTCAAAGGTTAATGGATCATCTACTTGTGAAAATAGAGAAAAAAAGAGAAAATTAATTTGATGTGTCCTCATTATAGATGTTGCACAGACTTCTTTTATTTCTTGGCAACAAACTTGCTAATGTTGGATCTGGAGATGTATAACTACTTGGACTATTTGCTGGAGTTTGTTGTGCTCTAAGTGTAGACTGCGCACTTGTTGTTCTCACTGGAGTATTCTGCGTTGTGATTTGCATTGCAGTTGTAGAGGGAACTGCACACTGAATTGTACACGGTGTTTGAATCACCTCTTCTTCTGTGACAATTATCCCGTGCTTCATTATCCACGAACTGAACATCGTGACTGATAATGACCTTTCTTGCGATAGGGTCATACAACTTGTATCCTTTTGTTTATTCAGAATAGCCAAAAAATACACATTTATGTCCTTTGTTGTCAAACTTCTTTCTTATCTCATCTGGAACATGTGCATATGCGATACAACAAAAACGTTTAAGTGCGCCACATTATGTTTCATTCCTTTCCAGGCTTCTTGAGGAACTCGGTTTTTCACACTCTTTTTTGGACATCTTTTCATGATGTATACTACAGTTTCTACTGCCTCATCCTAATACTCATTTGACAAATGTTTGGCTACCAACATATTGCGCGCCATCTCCATGATGATTCCGTTCTTCCTTTCGATGACACTATTTTGTTGTGGTGTATACCATGCGGTAAATTACTTGTAGATTCCATGAACTTTACAAAAGTTATGAAATTCTCTTGAGATATATTCTCCTCCTATATCAGTTCTTAGACACTTGATCTAATAAGCACTCTGCTTCTCTATAAGTGATTTGAAACACTGAAAACAACCCAATGCATCAGATTTATGCTTTAAGAAATAAATCCATGTCTTTCTTGAGGAATCATCAATAAATGTCATAAAATAACCATTGCCTCCTATGGATTGTGTTTGCATTGGTCCACAAATGTCTAAATGTACAATTTCTAATGGATATTTTTCTCTATAATACTTGCCAATAGGAAATGATTCTCTATGGTGTTTTCCAAAAATACAACCTTCACATATTCTTTCTGGTTTTTCAATCAATGGCGAACCTTTTACCATATCCTTTTTGTGTAGCAGCTTCATAACTCCAAAGTTCAAATCTCCAAATTTGAAATACCATAGCTAAGAATCATCCGACACTTCAGATTGGAATGTTTCCTTCATCTCTACGCCACTTTCTCCTTTCTTGATACTGCATGCACTATTTTCTTCGCTGGAACTATGCATACTTTCTGTTGTAAATGCAGTGTCTAATTGTGAATCTTTTTCTTTACCAACAACTAGCGCTATATTTTTATTTTTGGCTAGATTCAATGTCAATGAGAACCTTCTGTTTCTTGTCATGTAAATTCTTGCAATAAGTTGATTGCTTGGATATATGTCCATAATCACACAATGATTATCTTCCATGTAGATTGTGTATCATTTTTGTAACATTTTTTCCGTGCTCATCAAATTATGCTTTAGTCTAGAAACATAATATACATTAGGCATAACCTTGTGTTCTCCTTGTTTAGTTAGAATGTTTATACTTCCTTTTCCTAAGACAGTGACTTGGATAATTGTTCCAAGTGTAACCTTGGTTTGGACTGACTCCAAACTAGAAAACAGTTCTATGTTTCTCGTCATGTGGTTACTGCAACTTGAATCTAAATAGCATATGTCACGTGGAATTACTTGAACAACATTCAATTCAACTGGTGATACTATAGGAATTGTATCAGCGCGTGCCATAAAAATAAGACTAGAGGGACTATTTGTGTTGTGTGACTGATCTTGACCTTTCTTTTTATTACTATACTGTCTCTTCTTGCACTCATATGCATAATGTTCATACTTTTTACAATAATGGCACCAAATATTTGATTCATTAGTTCTCTGACCACTTGCTTGACTGGTATTTGGGTTTTGACCTCTTCCACCAGTGTAATGTGTTCCTAGGACTGTTGGTGTGTCCACCTCTAGTAGAACTTCTTCCTAATATACATTTATAGTTTGCTCTCCCCCTTCCTCTTCCATGACTTATAGATGACTATGCGGAAAAGGCATTTACTAATTGACATGTTTGACCTATTTAGTCTTTGTTCATGATTAATGAGAGAATCTTTTAGTTCATCTAGACTAAACCGAATTAGGTCTTTTCTCTCTTCCAGAGTCACAACTAGGGTATACAATTTAGAAGGAAGACTCCTAAGTACCTTTTCAACGACCTTTCTATCCTCTATGGTTTCTCCATGAGACTTAATCTAATTTATCAGGCCAATAACATGGGTGTAAAATGAATCTATTGAATATGAGTCTTTCATTGACATAGTTTCAAAATCTCTTCTAAGAATTTGTAGTTTTGAAGTCTTGACTTTGTCCACACCTTGATAAGAGGTTTGTAATATGTCCCAAGATTCTTTGGATTGCTTTGTTGATGCAACTCTTGGGAGTATGATTTCATGCATGGATTGATGTATGTAAAACATCCCATTTCCATCCTTCTTCCTTTGATCTTTCAAAGCATCATTCTCAGCTTGTGTGAGTGCATTATATGATGCTTGATATGCTGGTTCCACATAACTATCTTCACCCCATAACAATGCCTTCATGGTCAAGGATCACAACTCATAATTTTTTCCTGTAAAAGTGGGAGGTTGCAGATTTGAAGTAGAAGCCATATTTCACTTTTTAATAGAGATGTTTCTCTAATAAACTTTTTTTGATTAGCCTTCTTTGATACTAAATATTGGATCTACAGTGCACAAACATATTTCGCGCAACATAGTTGCAAATACCGCGTGCCAAAAAAATTCTTAGGACTTAACACGCAGTTCACAAGCTCCACGAATTACTGCACGTTGTGGTGTCACTTAACAAAGTAATTTCTTTACTATGTGCTACTCCTTAACACAATAAACTCATAAACACAACATAAGCTCAAAATTACACATGAAATTATCAATACACAAAATACTTGATATATATTTGAGAAATTCGGCATTATGCGCTAATAAAAAGTATGATAACTATGACGAGCTTTAACTTCAACAACTTCTATTGAGTTTACAGACACAAATCTTGTGCTCTCAGACTTATTTGACTCATTAGTTGTTGTGGTTATTTTATTCTTCATGAATCTTCTCTTTCTACGTCTTTGCATGTATATTTCCACTAACTATAGACTTAGAAATATATGGACTACAACTGAAATTTCTTACAAAAGCTACCCGAATTAACATTTAAGACACAATAAATTAGACTAACTCTTCAACTATTTAACTGGACTCGATACATATAAATATCAACTCTATTTAATAACTTCCCTACTGATCGACTGATAAAACCGATCTTGCATAAACGTGCGACTTTGTATTTACAGACTAACTAACACTCTGACTGACTGACTCATTGAAAAATCAGTGGAGACATAAAGCTCATCAACTTGTAATTACTATTTCAACATAAATTGCTATTGTTTCTTCAGCATCATCCATCAAGCTTATTCAATGACCACCCACCTCTACAGAGAACTTAATTCCTTCTCTCAAATGGAAGATGACTAGCCTTGATTGTTGCATTAACCCTCTTCTTGCCATCTCTCCTTACAGCAACAACAAACAAACAAACCAAATTTCTTCGATAATCTTTAATATTTTGTTATATACAATACATTCTTGCTCATTTGTATTGCAAAGATCTATGTATAAACACAAATCAAAACATGGATGTGGACGTATATAAGGGTCTGTAAGTCGATGAACATTGCTAGGGAATTTCCGTGACACGCTGAGGAGAAAGATGAGACAAAGGGTGCCAAAGAAATTGTGACCTATATCTATATTTGGATGTTGTCAGGTTTCTCTTCTTACTCCTTTAAATCACACCGATCAATGAAATATTATTCTCTACTTAGTCAAACAGAGGAAGACAGACAAAGGCTTTCTTAATGGGGTCGTCAACTTTGAGAGGTTAACAATGGAATTTGGGTGAACACGGAAATATTAGGTGGTAATAATTAATAATTAATTTGTTATAAAACAGTTCGTGGCACATGAGAAGAAATTGGACCACGTTGGATCCTTGATGTTTAGAGAAATATTCCATTTAGGTAACCCTTTGTCCATTCAATTCAATTGCCTACACCTGGATTTGCGTGGTTGCAACGTTGCATTTATAAACTAAGAACGTGTGCTCGTAAAATTGTTGTTTTGTAGAAGGTAAAGCTCTTAGCTCAAGTGCACCCTTAAAATAAATTAATACTCTAATCAAAGAATTTTGAGAGGTTATGTCCATCTTTGCGAACAAATTAATTATTAAATAACTTATAAATTAATAAATAAATTTTGTTGCATGCTCAAGAAATTCTAGTGCGGTTCTCCCTCAAGTAAAATCACTACCAACTGAAGACTTATTTGAATTGACTCTCTCCTCTCTATGGTGGAAGCTATCATATCTCAAACGATCAACCAAAAAACTTGCTGACAACCTATATAATGAAGTAATCCACAAAGAAGACAACCCCCTGTATACCACATGGGACCTTGTCCCTCCATGTCCCACACTCTGAGTGCTCTACCCTCTCCCAAGATGACCATGCCTCCCATATTGTTCCACCCTCTCCCAAACTAACCATGCTTCTCATATAGGGTGACAGGAAAGCGACGGGACATGGGGCCGCCTCTAGAGGCAAGACACCACTTGGCTCCTCATCGACTGACACCTGCCACCCCCCTCCTACCCCATCAACTAATATAATGTGTTATAAATTTGCAACCTCACACCTGGTGTTCTCCATTCTCCTCCTAGTTTAACGTCACCTCGTCCAAGCTCATGCTGCAATGACACCAGCCCCATACTCTCCATTCATGTGGATCATTTACCTCACATTGAAACTTTCGAAATCTTTTTTCCTTATCATCATGGATTCTACGACCCAATTATTTTTTCATCATTACCTCATCTCTTTTCATTGTCGAAGAGAAAGCTAGACCTTTATCTTTCCCCTTCTATCTTTGTCCAAACCTCGTTCCTCAACTGTCTTTGTCCTCCCTTTCTCTTTATTGTTGCTTATCTCCCAATTTTATGCTACCCTTTGATTCCTTGGTTTGCACTCGGACCTATGAATTATGCTCTCTCCCTCTACTCCTTTGCATCACAGATGCTCCTCTTGTTTCCCAAGGAGGGGTTCCTCAATTCATTCCAAAGGTCGTCTTGTCTCTCGTCTCATTGATGAAGTCGAAATCTCTATTGACGCCTACCAAGCTCATACCCTATCGGAAATCAAAGTCCAACATTTCATCACTGATGAGGAGGTGTTGCAAGCAATGATCTCATGGATTCCGGACCTAGGCACAATCCAAGCTTGTAATTCATGATATCTAAAGACAATTGATATTTTCTAGCATATGAAGATGTTAATGGGATGTGCCTTGGTTGAAAGGCATGACACACACCAAGAGATTTTGTTGCAGATTGATGACATCCATAAGAAAATCAAGTTGATAAATTACAAGTTTAACCTGCTCGCGAGCAAACTAGGTGGTCTGGACCTGTCCAACCTAGACCTTCGTTATCCTAAGGAGCCAAGTGTTGAGAACTGTTTTGCTATTCAATTTTCATGGTTTATAGATCACTCACTTTTTTGTTCCATATAGGAGGCTTGGGCGCTGAGTCCCCATCTCATATGAGTTATAGATGATAGGCAGTAACATGTTTTTTTGTAATAGAGACATGTCATAGGCTTTATTTTTCTAAGTTTTACTTCTTTAAGAGACATAAGAATCATAAATTAATAGACAAACAGATACATGTTGTTGGTCTTGTTTCGCAATTGACCCACCAACAACAAGACTTTTATATTTTACTTTAATAACAACATAAGTATTAAGGATCAAAGATAGCATAAAAAAAACCAATTTTGTTAAAAATTATAATTTCAATTAACCTCAAAATATAATATTGTTATTTAAATAACCAAACATCATAATAATTTTAAAATTAATAATTTAATCTTTATTTTGTTTTAAGTAGGGAAAGTTTGTAAATATATTTATTTTCCATTTACAAATATATTTAATACATTATAATTAATACAACAACAACTTGGAGGAAGTGACTTCATACAAATATCTTGGAATTGATATTCACCAGAAGCTCAATTGGAATTATAGCATTGAGAAAATGATTATTGGGGGATGGAAATCTTATTATGGGCTTGAAAACAATTGTAAATCGGTTGATCTTTGGAATTGGGATAAGAAGAAACTCCTCTTTGAGACTCTTGTTACACCTGTTATTCTTTATGGATGTGAAGTCTGGGGCTGTAGTATCTCTCGTGAATCCTGGAGAAAGATAGAGAAAATACAAAANTTTATAATCTATAATCTCAAAATTAAAGGAAATACGCTCTATCCCATCTTCCTCGTAGAAACAAGTCTCTCCCCCATTGAGAGCATGGCTATGACTAGATACCTAATGTATAAGAACAAGTTAAACAACATGGAAGACAAGAGGCTCCCTAAAATTGCTTCAAAATCAAGTCATAACCACCATCGACTCAAGCGAGGATGGCATAAAGACGCCCGGTCTTGGCTAAACTATTGGGGAATCATGGAAGAAACCATTTTGTAGAATAAAGATACTATTAAAAAAAATGTCAAATCAAAATTTAAGGAAAAAATGTGGTGTGATAAAGAGTTAGAGGAAAAAATAAAATTAAGGTATTATAAAGATGTAATCAACCCTAATCTGGAAGATCAAAATTA
>JASDQU010242031.1:67457-98617 GCA_032191745.1 Picea mariana
AGGTTGAAGATGAAAAGCACTTTCTCTTAGATTGTCCAGCCTATACCCAAATTAGATCTCATTTTCAAAATATTGATCACACTACCAACCTTCCTAACCTCTTAACTCAACAAACGTATGGTGATCTTGGAAAGCTTCTCTTAATGCTTTTCGAGCACAGAAACAAAATTCTAAAGAATCACAAGTAATCACTTACCG
Organism: Picea mariana; assembly: GCA_032191745.1. NCBI lineage: Eukaryota > Viridiplantae > Streptophyta > Pinopsida > Pinales > Pinaceae > Picea > Picea mariana. The sequence goes on from JASDQU010242031.1 coordinate 67,656, forward strand.
TCTTAAGGTCCGATAGACCAATTAGGTCTTAGTGGACGTTAATCATCATCATCATCATCTTATATATTTATAAGAAAAAATAATATACATAATATATCCCAATGCCATATATAATATAATAAAAAATTTAATAAAATAACATATAATTAATAATTTTAAATATTTTAATATATATATATTTATTATATACATTATACATAATAAAAAAATATTTTATATCTATATAATATTTTTTTAAGCATGGGTTGGTGGTCTCCATAACCTCATCATCAGGGATGAATCTCCTTAGGACATGAACACATGCCTAGGCCAGGTCCATCTCTATTTGAATTTCTAAAGGGGTTACAGAATGGTAGGTGTCAGCTAAGCTTTTGGCCGCGTCCACCACGCGGCAGCCCGATCGGGTTCTGGGTCTGCGCGAGGTGCCACCACGGCCTCGGCTGGACGAGCTTCCTCTTTCCATATCAAAGGAGCAGGGAGAGCAGAGCACGAGAAGCAGTAGCAAGGAGGTGGAGGAAGCACCCACCACAGGGTGGAGAAGATAAAACGTGGATGGAAGCGGAGGACAACAGAGATGAACAACCAAAAATAAGTATCAATGAAGCTAGAGAGGGACGCAATTAACATAGTCACCCAAATCCAAGATCCATAAGTAGAGGATGCGCCCATAATTGACAAGGATATGGGACCTATCTATCATTAAACAGAGTCCCTCCACCACCTTCCCATACCACATGCGAAGGACATGAGGATCGAACATGTAAGGTGAGTGCAGGAGCTTGAGTTGAATGCCAGAACGAAACCACTCGAGGGTCGGAAAAGACAAGGGTGAAAGAGCTTAAATCACATGGGGAGGTCATGTGGGTGACAGAGGCAGATAAAAATTGTCTGCAATGCGAGGGGCTAGGTGGAGGGGGGTCGAGGACCCACCAACACTTTGAATGTGTCCCTTACACCCATGAGGAGGGAATCCTAACTCTACTTTAAGATAATTTTAATTTTAATTTAAACCCTAATTTTAACATAATTTTAAATGATTTCAATCCTTTTAATAACACATTAATTATTTTCAAATACATTTAATTATTAAATATTTGAAAATAATTAATGTACCATCAAAATAACCAAAATTAAAATTTATCCTAAAATTAAGATTATCTTAAAATTAGAATTAAAGTTTATAAATTAAATACACCCTATAAATATTCATCCACCACAATTATGTGGCTTTGCTTAACATTGATGACCATGGTAGAAGTTATGTCATCCACGTGTGCCTATTATTGTTTAGATGAATCCAAAATGCTTGGAGATTTAAGAGGCTGTCACCGTGGACATGGGCGGTAACTTTCATCTTCTGGCCTCACGATTTCATAGCCTCATATTCATATTCTTATTGAAACCCTAGCTGTCGACGTCTATTATTGAAATCCTAGCTATGGACGTCTATTATATGATGAAGAAGCGATGTCCCATTTAATGGGATATGGCCTTAAATGTATACTATTACACATTTAAATGGGATATCTACTAGCACATCTGTAAACTCGGGTTAATTTAGTCTTCTTCCTAGCTTTAGAATTATTCATACTGATAAATTAGTAAATATTAAATGGTTGTTTTCCACATTCACATTTCTCTACTCTGTAATAAAATTTTAATTTTTGTTAATTTATGGGGATGATTAAGAATATTTCATGAATATTTAATCTTGTCCATACAAAACTGATTAAGCACTAAAAACCTATTAAATGTGCCCATTATTAATAAGTATAGGCCTTTAGAGGTAATTAGATATTTATTATTGCACATTTAAATTTTCAATGGCTTCTCATTAAATGTTATTACATGCCGATGTTATTATACAGAGAGAGAATATTTATTGAAATTTTTTAGATTAATCAGTTTTTAATAAAAAATATGCAAAATGAGTATCAGATTTATTGAAAACTTCTAGATTAATCAATTTTTTAATAAAAAATATACAATGTGAGTGTCGAATGTCAGATTTATTGATAGAAAAATATTCATAATAGTATCCATAAATTAAAGACCAAGATTTAGATTTAATATTATAACCTTAGCCCATGTCATTGTGAGATTGTTAACCCAAATTATTAATTAACATGCTTGCCACATTTAACTTGCAAGCATCACCATGGCTGAAGATGTTTCGGGTTCAGGTTGATGGCAAACAACGTTTAGGGTTCTGACGGACTATGCCAGACTAAGTTTAGGGTTCCTACGGACAACATTTAGGGTTCCAACGATTATTGGCATAGCCTCTTGGCATTCATCAACCATCGTTTTGAGTGGCTGGGCTAGTGGTACTCCATTGAATGGCAACACATATCCAAATTTACAATGGTATGACATGAGAAATTCCATTAAATGTTGCACCATTGTCTACGTCAGAAAGGGTCAGTTGGATTCTCCATAAATATCAGTGGTTTTTCTTCTTCTTTATTCAGAATATAGGTATTTTATTTTTCTTTGTGCTTTGAATATTATGCATTCAATCATGCCTTGTTTCCATTGATTCCTTTAGAGTATCTCTACGTGAATTACTAAATGTAATCCTGCAACTCTTGCTCCTAATTTCTGTATCTCAAACATTAATACACAGGTGCAGTGTGCAATCTTTCAGTCTATTTTTTTTAGCAGCTCTGGCTCCTAGTTGTTGTATCTCAAACATTAATACACAGGTGCAGTGTGCAATCTTATGGTCTATTTTGTGTAGTGTGTAATTTTTCAGTCTATTTTTTTATATCTTCAACATAATTTTAATTGGCAATCATTTTTTTGTTTGAAACAAGATTACTTTTTTAACAAAGAGGAATATTTTTCTATTTTTTCCCGAAAATAACTTTGATTCAATTTGGAATCAAAAGCAACTTTCCAATACATATAAGATGGAAGCCATTACAACATACTCATTATGAACTTTTATAATTACGCTGATAGGCGTCCCCCTATTGGAATTGCTGGATTAATCATCCTTTTAATTACAGAATTTAATCTGATGGTCAGAAAGTGAAGATGCTGGTATATTCTTCGTCTTACATCCAAATCAATGAATAAGATTGCAAGAACTAACTCCCTTGCATTTATAAAATCATACGTTTATCATGTTTACTTTTTCACTTTTACTAAACATGATTAAAATATTACTATAACAATATATGATTGCCACGTTTTGTAATTTAAAATTATTTATTTTATTTATATGAGATATGCGGCTGATTACAGGCCACGTTTAAACTTATGGAAGACAAACACCTTGTATACCTGAGGCAAGCCGCTTCATAATGCGTTAGTGAACCGTCACAAGACCTGAACTACCACGCATTCTGTGAGCCTGCAGGCATTACCACCCTCCACTCATTCTGTGAGCCACGCATTCTGTGAGCCTACACACATTACTGCCCTCTGATGCCACGACCTACATGATCTGAACCGCCACACATTCTGTGAGCCATTTGCCAATTTAAATTTTTTTAAATTTAGAGACAGCCGCATGCACGTGAACCTTGTGATGAACGCGAAACCTGCGAACACAAAAATGAATATGATTTTCCAATCCGCATGCACACGAACCCTACGAATGCGAAAACGAATATGATTTTCTATTCTATACTTTCCAGGAAATAGGGTTTATTTTCGCTTTTCCATCTTGGTCGTTGAGTATCTGGGTTTATTTTCGCTTTTCCATTTTGCAAGTTTAACATTTGGTATCTTGCTGTTGAAATTATAGAGGCGCCTTATTATGATGCTTCTGCCTATACACAGGTATCGATATTATTCTTCTCAGTATCCTCAATGCTTTTATTTCAGCCTGCAGACTTGGGGTCCTTTTGTCTAATTTTATTTCATTTTGCAGTGTGAACCCTATCCTGCAGAGCCTCGTTACGATGGAGGGATTATTCAAAATCCAGGTTTTGATAATGGAACCAATGGATGGACTGGCTTCAAGAGCGCGAGCGTAGCATTGCAAATAGAGAGTCGGGATAATGGAAACAAATATCTTGTGGCATCAAATCGGCAAGAGAGATTTCATTCCCCTGCTCAAACTTTGAAAAATTTAAGGCAAGATGTCAAGTATGCTTTGTCAGGTAATAAATTGCTTACCAGATACTGCTGTGCAAGATAGATATTATTCAGATACCTTTACATTATTGAGTTCGATATGTGTGGGGTTCAATGTGTGCAACGTGGGTATAGATCATATTGGGGAGCTCTGCATTAGTTACAGGAACTGTGGGGCTAGGCAATGTGAGTTTCACATGTGCTGGAAATGTTCATGCTACAAGTGGGTGTTGTTCTTTTCTCAAGGGGGGATTCATTCTTGACTAGTCTCCCTCTCACTATTGGCTATACTTCGAGGTTATTTCAATTGTTTGTCAATGAAATTAATGCCTCTCATTTGGATTACAATTCTTCTGCAAAAATTAGAACGACTCAACCCATTGCACTGCTAATGGAAGAGTAAAATACGGATGTTGAAATACTGGTCAATATTGTATCCCTACAACCATTGACAGATGATGAATGGCGTTTGCAGCAAGACGAAAGACTAGCGATTGTACTATTACTACTCCCTTTTCAATCTCTGCGTCCAATTTCGTATCTTGTTATTTCCTCATAACCCGTGATATTTCAGTACTGTATATTGCTTTAATCCATTCGTGCTCCATTCTCTAAGTACTTCATTGATTGGATATGTCAATCGGATTTATAGTTTCAAAATTGAAGTTCCCTTCGAAAAGATAAAATAGTCTTAATGTTTAGACTTGTACCATGATTAAAAATTCAATGTCTTTTATTTCAAAATGGTCAATTTAGTTGTTAAATACGTTCACAGTTGTTCAATACCCCTCATCAATCTTCGTTGAAATGCTCAATATGTTTGGTAAATTGGTTTTATGTTCATGGCTGGATTGGATTTCAAATTCCAACCATGTGGAATTAATTGTATGTCTGAGTCCGATTGCGTCATAATATACAATACTCTATCAATGCTAATAGAAAAGTCTCTATTAATGATGGGATTGAATTCAAATATTAATGGTCCGATTGGATTGAATTGACAAAAAAGGAAAAAGAGAGCCATTGTTGTTGTTTAAATAAATCGGAAAAAGAGAACGACTTGAAATAGTAAATTTTTTTTATCCCCAAAGTATTTATTATTTATCCCCAAGTATTTTAAATTTTCAAGGAAAAAGAGAGCCACTCAAAATAGTAAATAACAAAGTATTTATGGTTGTTGCAAGTTGTGATTTTCAATGTTTCTTTATTTGGATAATGTTTTTTATTATTTGGATTTGGATTTTGATGTGTGGATATCAACATGTTAGTATTAAAATTTTAAGGTCGCATATTTTTCATTTATATCTATATATAATTTAATGAATTRAATAGATTCAAATTTTGTAAGTGCTATTTTTATTTTTAATATTAAAATTTTAAGGTCACATATTTTTCAATGTTTCTTTATTTGRATAATGTTTTTTATTATTTGGATTTGGATTTTGATGTGTGGATATCAACATGTTAGTATTAAAATTTTAAGGTCGCATATTTTTCATTTATATCTATATATAATTTAATGAATTGAATAGATTCAAATTTTGTAAGTGCTATTTTTATTTTTAATATTAAAATTTTAAGGTCACATATTTTTTATTTATATCTATATATAATTTAATGAATTGAATAGATTCAAATTTTGTAAGTGCTATTTTTATTTTTAATTAGTTCAGTATAAACTTGTGCTCCATAAAGTTTTCTTATAAACTTAAAAAAAACTCATCCCTTTGCTCACAAGTGAATATATTCAAATTTTGTAAGTGTTATTTTTATTTTTAAATAATTAAAATAAAATAGTTAAATATAAACACGTGCTCTATAAAATTTGGTTATAAATTTTAAAAACTCATCACTTTTCTCCATGTGTTTTGCATTATTAATAAAGAAAAAAAAACTTTATTATAATAAATAAAAAATATTCTACAAATAAAAATATTATTTTAATTAAATTAAATTATGGTTAATAATGATTATTGGCATATTTAAATAATATGCATTTTGTAGTAACTTCCTAATAAATGTTGTATAAGTAAGAATATACCTTCTATGCATGTAGAAGATTTATATTATCCAAATAGGATGTTACAATTTCAACTATATTATCTAAATATGATGTTACAATTTCAAGTATAGTGACTAAAATCCATTAAATACGGTTTAATGATTGATTCACTTTCTTTTCAAAACATTAGATAGGATTTAATCATTGATTCACTTTATTTTCATCATGTTTTTCAGATAATTGATTTATTTGCTTTTATCTATTTCCTTCTATATTTAAAATTATAGATTTTATCCATTTCCTTCTATATTCTATGCATTGTTTTTTTATATATTGTTCATTAAAATATTATTGTTGCTAATTTTCATACTTTAGTTATTTCTTAACATAAACTTTTTTCTTTTTACTTTTCATTCAATTCAACGATAAGATTGCTTATGTAATTGTCAAAGTAACGTGAAATTTTATTTAACTCATCCTTCTTCTTTTTTTGCTCGTAATATATGACAATGTTTTATAACATTTATCTTTCCCATAGTTTAAACTTCTTCATGATGCAACTTAACCCTCACTTAAAAAACATAAATTTATATAACTCATAATAAAAAACTCAAATTTATATAACCCTTGATGGCATGCTCCAATGTTCCTAAGCCTAGCATCCTTCCACCAACATTGCAATCAGGCATGCCAAAACCTCAACATGTTACTAACTTTTTGCTTTGTGACATTCTGGTGAACATTGTTCAACGTTGCTTTGTGACAAACATTCTTTTCGTCACTCTATGAAAAACAAATCCCTAAGTCATATTGTGACAAACATCCTCCCACAACCATCACAATGTAATGAGCATCTCGAAACCCCAATATGTAACTAACTTTTTTCTTTGTCACATTGTCACGATCATTTTCCAACGTCAGACACCCATAAACAACATTCCTAGCATCAATTTGTGACAGCACTTTCGATGTGGCATTGTGACGAAAATTCCTACCATCCCATTGTGATGAACATTTCCCAACTTCGCATTATGATAAAAATTTCCCAACATTGCATTGTGAAATTTCCCAACATTTTTACCGTCCCATTGTGAAGAACATTTCCCAACATCGCATTGTGAAGAATACTTCCCAACGTCGCATTCTGATGAACTTTTCCCAACATCACATTGTGATGAACATTCATACCATCCCATTGTGATGAACATTTCCCCACGTCATATTGTGACGAACATTTTCCACCGTCGTATTGTGACGAACATTTCCTTACATTGCGATGCTCGGAATGAATGTTAACAATGCATCACTTTATGATTTTGTCACACATCATCTTAACATCGCATTGTTTCGAACTTCTCCCAACGTCACATTGTGACGAACATTTCCTAACATCGCATTGTGATGAACATTTGTATCGTCCCAATGTCATGATTATTTCCCAACGTCGCATTGTGATGAACATTTCCCAACGTCACATTGTGACGAACATTTCCCAACATCACAGTGTGATGAACATTCCTACCGTCCTATTCTGACGAACATTTTTGAACGTCACATTGTCATGAACATTCCTACCATTCCATTGTGTCAATTATTTTCCAACATCGCATGGTGATGGACATTTTATACCTACATTACATATATTTAATAATTATTAATTTATTATCTTTATACATATTATTAATTAATTATGAATTTCAAAATTAACTATATAGATATTATTAATTATATTATATATAGAAAATTTATAATGATAATTTATATAATAATATTTAGTAATTAATGTTGATCAATTAATTATTAATCAACAACAACCACTTTTTATTCATAAAATTTAATCTCTATTTATTACTACTTTAGCAATGGATTTATTTATTAATATTTTAATATTTTAATAACATATTACTAAAGTCATTAACTTCAATATATTGCTACTTTACTAAAATATTCTTTTATCACTGTATTAATACTTTGTTAATGTCTTATTATGTATTGATATTTTTTATTATATTTTTAATGTATTATTTTGTTAGTGTATTAATACTTTAGTAATGTATTATTTATTTATTAATGTATGTAATGATATATTTATCATCTTATTAATGTATTAATTTATTTATGTATTAATACTTTAAAAATGTATTAATTAATAATATATTAGTGTACAAAATTAATTATTACATTACATTGTTAATATATTAATTAATATATAAGTTACTTTATATAGTAATGAAATTAAACTTTAATTTATACATTACATATTACATTAATATACCAATGTATCATTACATTATTAATGTACAATTTTAATTTATTAATGAATGAAACAATATATACTTTAATGTATTAATAGTCTAATATGTAACATTACAAATTAATGTATTAGTACTTTTACATTAGTCTAATATATATAAAAGTACTAATACATTAATTTATAATATTATATATTAAACTATTAATAATGTATTAATGCATTAAAGTATATATTGTATCATTGATTAATAAATTAAAAATGTAATATAACATTATTGATACATTAATAATGTAATGATGCATTGATATATTAATAATGTAATATATTAAACTATTAATAATGTATTAATACATTAAAGTATATATTGTCTCATTGATTGATAAATTAAAAATGTAATATAACATTATTGATACATTAATAATGTAATGATATATTCATATATTAATGTAATGTATAAATTAAATTAATATAATAATGTATTATTAAATACATTATGTTCAATATATTATTACTTTATTAATTTCTTATTAATATATTATTTTATTAATTAATTTATCAATGTATTAAGAAATTACTAATGTATTAATACTTTAATATGTTACATTAATGTACATTAGAGTAATGCAATAATGTATTACTAAATACATCAAGTTCAATGTATTACTACTTTAATAATGTATTATTAATGTATAATTCTATTTGTGTATTCATACTTTATTAATGCATTTAATATATTAATATTTTTGATGTATATATTCATGTATTAATGTAATGTATTATTTTATAAGGCTAAATTAATACCCTATCAATGTATTAATATATTAATTAATTAAAGTATATATTGTCTCGTTGATTGATAAATTAAAAATGTAATATAACATTATTGATACATTAATAATGTAATGATGCATTGATTTATTAATAATGTAATATATTAAACTATTAATAACGTATTAATACATTAAAGTGTATATTATTTCATTGATTGATAAATTAAAAATGTTAAATTAACACTCTATAATTATTTTATAAGGTTAAATTAATACTCTATCAATTTATTATTTAATAATGTATTAATATATTAATTAATTAATATATTACATTATTAATATATCGATCAATTAGTAAATTGCATTATACCATAGTCCCCGAGGTGTGGGACAGTCGGTGACAGAGTGTGTTGTTAAGCCACTCCGTGATGTTAAAGTCACCAGTTCGAAACCTGCGGGGACAAAAAATCCAACCATGTTAAGGGTTGGTGTGGCTCAGGTCGGGTGCGATCCCCAGGTGATTTTGACGGCTTAGATGCCCCTGAGTCGCGGTTTCTCAAGCCACAGGTTAATCGCGTAGCCAACAGGTTCCACACAAATTAACAACAAAAAAAAAAAATTGCATTATACCATAATATAAATTAATTACTTTAATTTATACATTATTATTATTATTTATTACATTTATGTGATACTTAATTAATACACTAATTATACATTATTACATTAATTAATAATGTAAAAAATGGTTGATATAATTAATTAATTAATAATTAATTATTACATTATTAATTAATTATACATTAACTGTACATTATTAGTAAAGCATTCTTAATACATTATTATAATATATTATTAATATATTAATATTTTAATAATGTATTGATACTTTTTAATGTATTAATATATTAATGTATTAATAATGCTTTACTAATGTATTAATGCATTAATACATTAATGATGCTTTACTAAATGTATTAATAATGCTTTACTAATATATTAATGTACTAATACATTAATAATGCTTACTAAACTTATTAATGTATTAATACATTAATAATGTTTTACTAATGTATTAATATATTAATTATTAATAATGCTCTAATATATTAATGTATTAAATGTATTTAATACATTAATGAATATAATACAGTAATATATTTAATACATTAATGTATTAATGTTATTTGAGGCATGTTGGCTGTCAACTAGCAACAACCACTTTTATGTAAAAAATGGTTGATATACGTCGATTGGTGCCATTTTCCACTTTTTTTAATTAATGGCGTCGATCGGCGTATATCAACCACTTTTTACATAAAAGTGGTTGTTGCTAGTATACTCATTATAAAATTTATTCATGTCATTGTGAGAATAACAATCATTCCTCACAACCATTCAAGCTACACGCAATTGACAAAACAAGATCATGACTAATCTTATTCAAATCTCCACCGTTGGGGCAGATATGACAGTGCCTGCAAAAACATCATCAACGTTAAATTCAATCAACTTTCTGGTTGACGGGTTAAATATATAACTGTTGGGGGCGATCACATTGCCATCCATTGTGTCGACAAAAATCTGATCACGCCACTGTGTAGCACACGTAAAGAAGGGAATGTATTGCAGAAGAGAAGCTATAGCGGTCCAACCATTTTTCTCAGCTTCATATATCAAAGCCGCACAACTTCTCCATAGCTCTCCCTGTTACCCATGATTTTTGTCGTCATGATGATGTATTGATGATGGTGTAATCAGGCTCTTCATAAGAACTTTTACCTGAGAAAAGTTACTTTCATCTCTTCCAAGAAAACTCATTTTTGAAGCAAGTTCGCAGGTGCTAGTATATTTGGCTGCGAGAATGACCCATTCTCGCAGGCTACCTTAAGCCAGGGTGCGAACTTTTCGCACTGTGTTGAACTGCTAGGGTGCGAACTCTTTCTAAAGAAAGGAAAAAGATGAATTCTCGAAGCTTCTAGAAGGGAATCTTCTAGAAGAATGGGTTGGCATTCGAATGGTTATCCTAGTACTGGATTCCCTGATATTTCGGGATCATTCTTATCCAAGTAACCAATTCATTCTCTCCTATATATTGAGTGAATTCTCATGGAAAATGTTAAGCAAGATTCATTGGAGAATTGGTAAAAGAATTGTGTGAAGGATTGAGCTTTAACAACAGCTTGGAGACTTCAGCAAGTTTATCCAAAGGAGTTGATCTTCTTCATGCAAGTGAGCAAGTGTGTGTGTTGGAGCCAAGGGCCATCGAAAGGAAGTTTGCGACATCAAGGCTCAGGTTGTAATCTTCACTTTCCATTAATATGATACAGTAATATGTCCCTTTCCCATAAAGCTATTTCCACTTTATTGTATAATTCCTTGATCATATACATAGATCGACTGTTGAATAGATTGTGCTATCTTCACTTTGGTTGGTTTGTGTTGTCTTGGTCTTGACTGCACAAGAGCACTAGAGCGAAGCGGGAGCAACAAAGACCAAAGGAAGCGATAATAAGGTATGTTATTTGTTCTTGCCTCCTATTTTATTCAATAGTCAAAATCTAGGGAAAGAGTCATGTTCTGTCTTGCTTTGTTCTAGATCCAGGTGGATCTAGGGAGATCAGTTAGTGTCCGTACTTACGGATTTATCCAATAACAAAATTGGCAACTCCACTGGGGAGAAAGCCCATTTACTTTGTGGATTTTGGTATTTTTCTGTGGCCATTTGCTCTGGTTTCACTTTTCTCCTTTCCTGTTAATCTCTAAGTCTTCAGGATATCCTGATAGACCCTCTGGGTCCAGAGGTTTTTTTAATTTTTGTTTCATTTTCCAAAATTTTGATTATGTTCAGACATTCTCGCACTTTACTTCATTGCAGCCTGCGAGAATAGGTAGAGTTCGCACTCTTCCTTTAGGTTTCAGTGCGAGGTTCTCGCACCCTGCTCAAGGGTCACCTGCGAGAATCAATGATTCTCGCACTGTGTAATAGTGCCTACCTGCGAACTCAATTTTTCAAAACTTTGGATTTGAGTTTTGGTATTTTTAACTGCCCAGATCAGTTAGATTGCCTCATTAGAGTCTTTTGGACCATTGATTGATGTTTTTCTTGTTTTTGTTTGTGTGCATGAACAGTCTTAGGATTTCAAAGATTTTCTTGTCATTTGTGTCTTGACTTTCGTTTCTTGACTATTCTTGGCAAAACCATTCTCTCTGACTTCAGAATCTGAGCGTGTTTGATTAGTTAAGATCCAGTGATTAGTTGAAAGTTAAGTTTTCTTGGTTTTTCTCATTTGCTTATTGATTGAAAGATCATTTTATTTTTGCATTTGAAAAGACTACATTGGTTTCCTCTTTATTTTTGCTTTCATTGAAAGAGTGGATTGGGTTATTTGCTTGTTCATTGGTTTTTTTATTTTCTGTACTCTCATTGGCATAGTGAGGGTCCTTTTTGAAAAGTGAACAAAGTTTTTCTTTCAAAAAATCGTTTTTTGTCTTTGAAAACGTTGAAAATCAAAATTGTTGAAGTGTTGAAAAAGAAGCAATAGAGTTTTGTTCTTTCATGTGATTTGTTGCATTTACATTTTAAAGGAAATTTTGCATTGTAGTTCAAGGTTGATTTGGAAAACTTTCTCTTTCCCTCCCATACATAGGATTCATTGAACGAAAAGCGATATATTTCATTCTCATCCATGCATTGTTGGGTCAGAGTCATACAACATAAGTTTCATTTTCGTTACCTTTGAGTAAACAACAACTCTTAATAACACTGCGTAATCATAAAATTTATCTAGTAACTCTTTTCTAGGGCTCTTTACACCAACATTTAGCTAGGCTAGTTCTTTGGAGTAGGAAGAGAGCTACACTCTCAAAAAGCTCAAAACACACAATAGCATCTTGTGTTAGGGAGTGTTAAAATCCATTTGCAACATCTTGTCCTGGGAATCCCTTCTCACACAAGGGTCAAGCACTAGGTCGCATTGATATTGGTAGAGTTACTCACCCTGCTTTGATGGTATCAGTGTAGAGATTGCACATATTACGGGGATCACTCAGAGGTATACCCACAATGATGAGTGGAAGCCTTTTGAGTTGATTTCGGGCTAGATACCCTGCCCTTGCATGTGGATCAGACTGTCGATTGTTCCCACAGGATTTATTGTTGTTGGTGGTGACCTTAGTGGCCTATCTCTCTAGGTTCTTACCCAAGGTGACTGTGGAGGGGAAAGTCTTCACGGTACCTGGAATTGACGTTGACCAAACTCACTCGGGCTCCTTTATACCCACAATTATGTGTGGGAGCTTGCACCAGGGTGTAAGTCCATTAAGCAGATCACCAGTGTAACTTTTCCACCCTAGCCCAGCCCCTTCTCGTCTCATTGTTGCGACGTTTGATTTCATCACCAACTAGTGGCTTTGAAATTAGAAGGTCTTGTTTGCTTGGTGTTGCTTTCTAGGTTTTGTTTACTAGCGCGTGTTGTTTGTTTCTCGAAGTTGACTATAGGATTTTCTTCGCGAAGTTTGTTTCTCATTTACAATAGCTCCCCCATGTTGTTCACGTAGAATGCAGGGTTTATCTTTAGAGCATATAGAAGGTTCTTAACCCTTGCCTACAAGCACACTTGAGGGCTCTCCTCGCCAAGGTGAAGTCACGGTCGTCACCACACCACAAGTGGAACGCACTGACTCTCTAGAACATTTTTGAATTACAAACACTCGAGAGGACTTTCGAATTCACCCTGATTCTGAAAGACGTTTTATGCGAGGAAACTCTTCCGGAGACTTAATTGGTGTGTATTCTAGATCTCCGTCTGGACCTGGGGAACAAGATCCTTTTTGGTCCACGGGTGTTTTTCGGCGAGACCTTTTTGGTCCCGGTTCACCTATGATTTCTGAGATTAACCCCCCTGTGATTTCTGAAATCTCTGATACAGAGACAGTACCGGTGACTACCACTTATCACTTTACCGTCCCTGCCGAAATGGCCCATCTTGCAACTACTTCGAGTGTTTCAACCGGGTTTACTGCGGTTAGTCTTGCTCCTATCAACACACCGCGAACTCCCAACGTCAACTTGACACTACCACCTAGTTACCATGCATTGAATGCTTCCATTCCTACTCCTGCGCAAACTCCATCCGACTCTCCTAGTGGTCCTTCTTCTTCTGGGCACTTTATTCCTAGTTTTGTTCCAACACTCGCTCGATTTCCTTTTGGAAGACCTTCTTCGTCTTCTACTGGCAATCCTAATCCTAGTGGCACTATTCCTTCATTCACTCCAAATTATCAGTTTCCGTTTGGTGGACAATTTCACCAAGGTGGTATGACTCAACCCCCTCTTAGTGGGCAACTTCCTTTTGGAGCACAACCCCCAATTGGCACACCACCTTCGATAGAAGGACTGACCTCACCTTATGGGAAAAACATACCTCCTTCCTTGGCCCAGTATTGGAATCAGTTGATACAAAATCCTCCTCAATCGACTGGGGGGAAGCAGTTTCCAACTGCGTCCGTTACACCCCCTGGTATGGGTCAACCATATCCAGGTTCGTTCAATCCCATTTGGGGGGAAAATGCTCAAACTCAATCCCCTGTTCCAGGGTATACTCCTCCGAGCTACTATCCTCTCCAACCACCACCGAATATGCCTGGGTCTTCTCATTATATGCAGACTGCTTATGGTCCTACTGGTTTGCCGACAGGGCTTCCTCCCCAAAGCCACCAGTACCCGCAAGTGAATCGACAATTACCCTTTCTTGCTACTTTGAATTTGCCAGATTTGTCAAGGATTTTAAATGATCCTATTCATCATTCTCCCCAATGGCCTACTATTCCAGCTAAGCTTCTATCGAACATTCCTAAATTCGACGACAAAGTGGGAGAGGACCCAAACAATCACGTTATGGCTTTTCACCCATGGTGTTCATCCAACTCGTTGACGGATGACTCTATTTGTTTACGTCTTTTTCAACGAACCCTTACCGGTTCTGCTGCGAAGTGGTATATTGAATTGTTGCGAGGTTTCTTCTTTGATTTCAACACCTTATCTATGACCTTCCTTACGCATTACCAGTTACCGATCCATTATGATACGGGGACCGGGATTTTGACTTCCTTCAAACAAAGAAAAGGCACTCATATATCTGATTACATCCATGAGTGGCGAAGGAGACGACATCTCATTAAACTTGATCTCCCCGATCAGTTGCTGGCTGAATGGTTTACAAAATCATTTGTGAACGAAATTGGTAAGGAGATTGCCATGGGTGGCGTAGTCACGGAAGAGCAGGCTATAAGTCGTGCTCAATATCTTGACCTCATTTATTCACAAATGGTAACCCTTTATGATTTACTACCTGACTTACCTCGTCCTAATACTTCCATCACTTCAACTACTCCAGCTGCCTCGCACGCAGCTGATGGTGTGATTGGTACTGCCCAAAACCAATCACATTTCACTTCAAGCACAACCCCCAAATCTGCTTCTTCTAATGTTCAAAGTGATCCATCTCCTGCCACTCCCACCAGCAAGACTTCTGAGGTAAATTCCATTCAATCTACCACAGCCGATAAAAACAAATCTAAAAAGGGGAGAGGCAAGAATAAGGAGGGAAAAAATAATTCTCAAGCAGAGCAACCCAAAACTACCCCTGTTGATGATCGAGATAAGCGCAAACCATGATACCCTTGCCTTATCTGTGGTGAGGATCATTACACGAAAGATTGTCCATGACGTGCCGAGGTCACTAAGTTCCTTCAAGGAGATCCAAAACCACCTACACCAGTTGTCTTGTCCCAACCCTTCCCGTATCAACAACAGGCTCAGTTGGTCATTCACGACCAACCCTCCTCTTCTACAACATCATATGTTTTGATGTGTACTGGTGATTCTAAGCAGAACAATGTTGCACTCACTACTCGAGCCAAAGATTATTCTCCATCTAAGGAGAAAGTTGATGATTTACCCCCTTCGTTAGTCCAATCCTCTCTCACGACTCCACCTACTAACGGTCCTCTTCATCTCGAACGATCGAGCCTCGACACAGTTCTGCGACCCCCCCAAAGGGAGTCGTTCGAAAATTGGATTTCAATCCTCATCCTCGTGTGGCCCAGAACTACAACATTGTTGAAGATCTGGCCCAGGCACCTTCTGCGATGTCAGCCATTGAAGTCCTTCAGTCTTGTCCTACACAACGGAAGGCACTGTTGAAAGCTATTGGTGGAATTGACCCCATGGATATGAATTTGATAGTATTTGACTTGGAAGATCACATTCCAAGGTTACCCCCTCAAATTGCGTTTCAAATCCAAGTGGTTGTCTCCGACAAAAACATTTTCCGAACCGTTATCGATGAGGGTGCCTAGACCTGTGTTATGTCTCTTTCTTGTTGGAAAGCCATTGGCTCTCCTCCTTTGAATGAATCCAAGAACACTCTTAAAGCCTTCAATGGCTCTGGTTTTAATCCCTACAGTGTTCTTCCTTCGTTTCCCATCACGTTAGAAGGTAAAATGGTCCAAGTCGAAGTGGAAGTCTTTGACGCTCCCCTTGATTATAATCTTCTGCTTGGCCGCAGCTAGATTGATTCCATGCGTGTTGTTGTGTCGACACTTTTTCGTGTGGTACGTTTCCCTCATCAAGGAAAGGTTGCTACCGTCGACCAACTTGCCTTCTTCAATTCTGATACCCGTACTGGCAACGTGCCGTTTATTGCTAAAACCCCACCGGGTTATGAGAATGTCGGTGTAGGCCTTTTAAAGGACTCCTCGTTAATGGGTACTTTCCCCATTCCACCGCCCTATGCTCCACGCCCGTTAGTTGCTTCTATCAACATGATTTTCACAGTGCCTCACGAACTTCCTGCGTCACAGGACCCTTGGCTTGTCCCTGACCCTGGAGATCATCTTCGTTTCGGTGACACAATGTCTTTAAGTACGATCGAATCTGCCTACCAGGCCATTCAATCAGCAACACCTTCTACCCCCTCTCTTGATGAGTTGTCTCTCGATCCTTTTCGTGTTATTTTTCCCACTAACGAGATGATCATGTACGTCATGGAGGACACCCCTTGGGATGATGGGCATCATCATTCCATTCTTTTTCTGGAGCAACATACTCTTGAGAACTACCAAGGGATTTCGACCCCATCGATCGTTGTTGTCATATCGACGGTTCTCGAGTCTGCACATGATGTGTTTGCCGAAGGGAACTTAAGAAATATTTTGCCCATAATTCCCATTGACATATCCATTAAACCTGGGATTGTTTAAAATGTCCATATTGGAGCTTCATGTTCCCCTGACGAAATAGTCACCTATATGTCTCTATTCAAAGAATTTCGTGACATCTTCGCCTGGAGGTATGAAGAGATTCCAGGTATCGACCTTGCGATTGTTGTACATGAGATAAAGACATACCCCGGAGCTAAACCTGTCTGGAAATGCCTTCGTCCAGTTCACCCGCGTAAAGCGACTACTATAAAGCTTGAAGTCGAGAAACTTCTAAAAGATGACTTTATTTATTCGGTGGTTCTTACAGACTGGGTTTCCAATCCTACCCCGATTGACAAAAAAGGAGGCACCATTCGTGTATGCGTTGATTATAGGGATATCAACAAAGCTTGTCCCAAAGACAACTTTCCTACCCCTTTCGTCGATCAGATTGTCGATGACTGCGCCGGAAGTGAAATCTTCTCTCTCATGGATGGTTTCTCCAGCTATAATCAAATTAACATTGCTCCCGAGGATCAACATAAGAATTCTTTTATTTTTCCTTGGGGTACTTTTGCCTATCGAAAACTTCCTTTCGATCTCAAGAACGCTGGCGCAACGTTTCAACGTGTTATGTCTTATGCTTTTCATGATATCAAGCACATCGTTCAACCTTATTTAGACGATTTACCCACTCATTCTATGCGCTGAGTCGATCACCCTACCCACCTCTGAGCCATTTTTGTTCGCTGTCGGTTCTATCGTATACGTTTAAATCCTCATAAGTGCGTTTTTTGCGTAGAATCCAACCGTGTTCTAGGTTTTATCGTTTTGTGTCAAGGGATCCGGGTGGATCCTATTAAGGTTGAGGCGATCCTTAATCTCCCTCCTCCTTCTACACTTTGCCAGTTGCAAAGTTTGTAGGGGAAAGCAAACATTCTTCGTCGTTTTATCCCAAATTATGCCAAGATCACTCATGGATTTACGCGGCTATTAAAGAAGGATTCAGAGTTCGTCTGGGATACCATTGCTAACAATGCTTTTGAAGCTTTGAAGTTGTCACTAACGTGAGCTCCGCTTATCTTTTCCCTAGATTACAGTCGCGATTATTTCCTTTACCTTACTGCCTTGGATTACACCATTGGCATGGTTCTCGTCCAAGAGGATGATGCTCATGACGAGCATGTTATTTAGTACTTGACTCGAACTCTCATGTCGACTGAAATCAAGTATCAACATGTTGAGAAATTGACCTTGGCTGCCGTCTAAGCCATCCAACGCTTCTGGTACTATATTCTCTCACATAAGACTACGGTGATTTCACATTGCAACCCTATGCAACATATTCTGACACGTCAATTGCTTGGGGGCAAGTACTCCAAATGGATTGTGATATTCCAGGAGTTTGACTTGGAATTCGAACATGCCAAGTCCAAGAAGTCCTTAGTTTTTGCTGAGTTGATATGCGACTTTCCCCATTCTACAATGGAAAATGTAGCAGCCGATTCATTACCCGATGAATCTCTTTTCCTTATTCGCACTGATGATCTATGGTATGGGGATATCATTATATATCTCCAAACCCAGACTTTCCGACCAACTTTGTCCAGTACTGAACGACGTCACATACGCTATCAAGCTCGTCAATACATTATCCTTGGGGATACTCTTTATCGTCGAGGGATTGACTCTGTTTTTCGACGTTGTCTAACGTTTGACGAAGCTGAGAAAGCTCTGAATGACTGCCATTCTGGAGCATGTGGTGTTCATATGTCTAGGTATGCTACTACCCAGAAGGTCTTACGTGCAGGGTATTTTTGGCCTTCTTTGTTTAATGACTGTATCACCGCCGTTCAGAAATGCCATGCCTGTCAGACCTATAATCAAAAAATTCGGTCACATCCTGCTCCTCTTCATCCTGTGGTCTCAGTTGGTCCCTTTGCGAAATGGGGCATCGATTTCATGACATGTCACCCTCACTCGGCCGGGGGGCATGGTTACATTATTGTAGCCATTGATTACTTTACGAAATGGGCCGAGGCGATGCTGACATTTGACAACACTGGAAAGACTGTAACTTGTTTCTTTTTAACCATGTCATAGCTCATTTTGGTGTTCCCCAAGCTATCATCACCGATCACGGTAGCCACTTTAGGAATTTTATGATGTCTGAACTTACTGAGAAGTTGGGTCTTCACCATGATAATTCAACACCCTATTATCCACAAGCCAACGGCTAGGTCGAAGCAATCAACAAAGTTCTCATAACTATGCTTCGACGGATGATAGGAATTCATAAAACAAGTTGGCACACAATGTTGTTTTCGGCATTATGGGCATATCGGACATCCGTCAAGTCTGCCACTGGGTTTAGACCTTTTCAGTTAGTCTACGGTGTGGAAGCCATTCTCCCTATCGAATGCGAGATACCTTCTTTGAAACTAGCTGTTGAACTCCTACCCAACACTTCTGCTGAGGAAGAATGTCTATTATATCTTATGCGATTAGACGAAACTCAACGTGATGTCACCCTAGTCATAGAAGCTCAGAAGAAACGTGTCAAGGCCCAATATGACAAGCATGTCAAGCCTCGCGTTCTTTTCGAAGGTGATCTTGTTCTTCTTTATGAACAAGATCGAGATATGTTAGGAGCTGGGAAATTCAAACCCATGTGGCGAGGTCCTTATGTCGTTTGACAAGTTTTGGAAAAAGGAGCTTATGAGTTGGTAGATTATGATGGTATCCCTTTGAGTGAATCCAGGAATGGGTTGTACTTGAAGAAGTACTATGCATAAACTCATTTTTGCACAAGTACTTGTATTTTTAATGTATCATACTTTTAGTGTGTTACTGTAGTTTGCCTTTGTCATTATCTGGTCTCTGCCCTTATGTGACGTTATGTTTTATTTCCAGATGTCGGAGTTTTCGCTACCCTATATTGGCTTCGCTGATGGCGTTAGCCGTAGTACTCGGAACCTTGCTTCCGCTGCGTGGGCTATTTATGCCCCTACAAACGAACTTGTGCCTTTACGAGCTGTGTGTCTCGGTCGTGCGACCAACAACATTGCAGAGTATAGCGCCGTCATTGAATTATTGGTTGATGCTATCTCGCTCGGAATTCGTCATTTGGTTGTGCGTCTTGATTCGCAGCTTATAGTACTACAGTTAAGTAATGTCTATACTATCCGAAGTCCTACTTTGTTACGGGTGTATTTGCGAATTCACCTCTTGGAGTGTTATTTTGATTACATTGAATATCAACATATTCCTAGATGTCTAAATACATTAACAGATGCATTGGCTAACTATGTATTAGACAAACACTTGAATCATTTCTAAATTAATCACATCAATTTTCACACAACACATGATAAACCGGTAGAAGTCGTCTGTATATATAACGATCAAAAGATTTTTTTACAAAAAGTTTGTCCGAAGACCAAAATGTCAAAATTTGAAGCTTATGGCTTCTACAATGTGATGTCATGGATGATGTTCAGGGTAACAAATGACTGACCTAGCAACCCTACAAAGCAGTCGACTCATAGATGCTGATAGTCCTACAGTATGACGCTGGTCGCGTCGTGGAACCTCTTCCAGAGGCATGTCTGGAATGTTTGCGGTTAGGCCCTCTAGATTTTGTTCCACCACCTGATAATCCTCAGCATATTGTGGTGTTGCTGCTACCTCTCCTTGCCGCTGAATGGGAGAAGTACCAGGAGGTCGATACGGTCCAAAATCTGTGTTATCAACAAACCATTTTGTATTAGTCTTTGAATGAACATATAAAACAAAAACATTTGAATATGATAAAAATTCACAAAACATTTAAAAAGAGAAAAATGTGTGTACTTCTTACCAAGGTCACGCCACTGAGTATCCTCTGGCAGTACTAATTCTGGATCTCCTCGAAAATCTAGCCCGGCATAAGCATAGTCATCAACCATTAACATCTGTGATTGAAGCCAGTCAAAAAAAGTATCATCATACTTGATGATTAGTCCTTCTACGTGCCGGGCCATGAGCCGACACCATCTCAACATCCTTGGATCCCTGGGAGCCGGTAAATTCAACTATCTCAACATCCTTAGATCCCTGGGAGCCGGTAAATTCCACTCAACCTGCAGTCTCAGTACGGGAACCCTCTCAAGGAAGAAAGACACCAACAAAGATCCATACCCGAATTGCTTCAGGTCACCGCGTCTCCATTTAGTCAATTTCTTTTTTATACTGCGAAGCACAACATCTGCCTAGTTGAATACTCGAGGTTCAGTACACTCGATGGCATGCTAGAAGTAACTCTGTAACACCATGTGAGGAGCAGAACTCCCAGCCATCCGAGCTATGGTGAATAGGATAGTACGGAGGGTCAAGTCTTGTACCCCCCAAATAGCTACTTTTCCTTTCTTTCTCTCAGCCTTAGGAACACAGTGTATATGACAATACTCACTCATCTGTAGCCCACCACCTCTGCTACCAGTCAGGCTCACATAATACCTGCGGCGGGACAATCCAGTCAAAAAGTAAATGTCCTCAATGTCTAAGGACAGTGCGTGGGCCCCCACATGAAATACCTGCTGATCAGGGTCCCACATACGCACTAGGTACTCTAACAACCTGACTTGGGCCCTCATGCCTGGGATACGAAAGTACTTCAAGAGCCCACAGTCTCTCAAAGAAAGGATAGTAGGTGGATGATTTTCGGCCATTGCATTGTCTTCTTTATGTTCCCTTTCGCGCCATTCAAGCACCATTCTGATGGCCAATTATCTGCATAAGGAACACAAAGGGAAGATTAACAACTTTTTTCATGATTTGGTTCTTGTTCATTGGCTAAATTTTTAAWTTTTTTTTGAGCTTTGCGGTTCTCGCAGGTGCCTTGTGTGCACAGTGCGAGAACCTCGCAGGCTGCCCACGGGCCACCTGCGAGAATCACCCATTCTCGCAGGTCCCGTGTAGCCTGCCTGCGAGAATGGMAGTGCGTAAATAGGGCTCCAAAAATCAACTTAAAAATGAAAATTTAACTAGTGAAATTACAAAATTAAACCATGAAAGTGTTAAGGATGAAGAACCTACCTTACTGTATCTGACGGCTCACTGAATGGTATCTCATAGATCCTGCAAGCTGTCGCYGAACTTGGAGGGTAAAAGAGGGGTTTTTTGAGCTCAATAGTGGAAAGGTAAAAATGATGTGGTAAAAAGAGTATTTACGTCTTTTTATTTACTTTTACTATGTCATTTAATTTTTTATGATTATTTATCTATTAAACCCTAATCCCTAAATGTCATGGTGAGTGTAACTTTTGCAAACATGGTTCTTTTGATGGTCAAATACAGGGATACAGACATGTTTTTCTTTGTCGTCATGTGTTTTTTGATTGTTTTTTAGGGTTTTTGTATAAAACCTCGAGTGTCATTATTGTATATTCTTGCGCTCACAAATACATGAGAACACGATTGAGCATACTTTTATCACTTTTTCGGGCTCGACAAGGTTGTACGAAAAAGGAACCCCCCTTGGAGTCCTCTTTAAGCTCTTTTCAGACTCTCTAAACATGAAAAGATCATCGAGCGACCTTGCTATTTTCATGCTTGATAAAGTATTTGAAGTAAGCGTCTGGTGAGCGATAAATTATTTCTTTTTCGGTCTCATCTGGACTATTTTATGAAAAAGGAATTGAGAGAGTTCTCTTTTAAGTGTTTTTCCAGACTCTATAATCATGAAAAACCTTCGAGTTTTCTATCTCTGGACTCGTTAAATAAACATTGTCAAACCCGTAATGGGACTGAACCACTCCTTCTTAGGGTTCGTTAAACATACTCCGAGGGACTCGTCCGAAGGATGAGCTTATATCAACAAGCATATGTTATCCTCCTCAAGATTACGTAAAAATAAAGAGGTACTTGCCAGAAATGGTGGGGGAAAATTTGGGAAAGGGATATGTTTTTATCTTCGTATTAATTGGCAGTAAGTGTCACTCTTGAACATGACACCCCCTATTCATCATTTGAAGTCGGTTTGGGAAATCCATTTGCCTCTCATTTGATTTGCTACAAGGTCATTCCCTGTGTCATTTTTGAGTCAATGCTACCAAATCATTGGTCGTGTCGTTCATATGTTCAAGAGTTGTCCATTTGAAACCTATATCGAATCAGCCATCTACAGTTGTCCATTCATTTCATGTCGGCCTTCCCTGTGTCCGGTTCAATTTACAAAATACTCTGTTTCACCTTCAAAATCTATTACTCATTTCATGTCATTGATGGGGGATACATCAAGGCCCTCCTGTGACGAGTTTTGTTCCATCGACTTCATCTCCTTATCCGGAATCAAGACTTAGAAATTCTTTGGTACCTTGGAGCTTGCATGCCTCAATGACAGGTTTCCTCACTTTTGACAGTGGGTTTACATCATTGACCCCTGATCGAAAGATTCCATCGAATGTTCGACTTCAACTCATTCATTCACACTCGATGGATTGTACTAGGGTACCTTGGGAGTCATTGACATCAATGGTGATTTCCCTTGCACTTGTTAACGGTTTCATCAATGACCGGTAATCAAGTGGTTTCTGCCATGTTCGACTTCAACACATGTAATCACATGGTTAGATTCGTACTTTGGGCGACGAGATTAAAGACCCTGAATATCATCTTTTTGTCCAGGTTGTGATGGAGTATGTATAATCTACGACACATAGATCCACTGTGTATGTCTCGTGGCTATGTCGTCTCAATTTGAATTTTTCGCATAGATCCACAGTGTATTCCTGGTGGCTATGCTATATTTTGACGGCATGGATCCATAGTGTATGATTGGTGGCCATGACCCAGGTCTACAATTGTCATCAGTTTATGATCTAAGTATGGGAATGCCTACCTCAGAATTGGTATATATGATATTCTGCAGATGCTTGGTTGTTCGCAGGTTTTCGATTAGGTGTGCTCCTGTTTCCCAACACACACATGCAACTTACAAAGTCTTTCGACTATCACTGGTTCTAACTTCATACTTTGGGGGGCATTCTGTTACCCACGATTTTGGTCGTCATGATGATGTATTGATGATGGTGTAATCAGGCTCTTCATAAGAACTTTTATTTGAGAAAAGTTACTTTCATCTCTTCCAAGAAAACTCATTTTTGAAGCAAGTTCGCAGGCTGCTAGTATATTTGGCTGCGAAAATGACCCATTCTCGCAGGCTGCCTTAAGCCAGGGTGCAAACTTCTCGCACTGTGTTGAACTGCTAGGGTGCGAACTCTTCCTAAAGAAAGGAAAAAGATGAATTCTCGAAGCTTCTAGAAGGGAATCTTCTAGAATAATGGGTTGGCATTCGAATGGTTATCCTAGTACTGGATTCCATGATATTTTGAGATCATTCTTATCCAAGTAACCAATTCATTCTCTCCTATATATTGAGTGAATTCTCATGGAAAAGGTTAAGCAAGATTCATTGGAGAATTGGTGAAAGAATTGTGTGAAGGATTGAGCTTGAACAACAGCTTGGAGACTTCAACAAGTTTATCCAAAGGAGTTGATCTTCTTCATGCAAGTGAGCAAGTGTGTGTGTTGGAGCCAAGGGCCATCGAAAGGAAGTTTGGGACATCAAGGCTCAGGTTGTAATCTTGACTTTCCATTAATATGATACAGTAATATGTCCCTTTCCCATAAAGCTATTTCCACTTTATTGTATAATTCCTTGATCATATACATAGATTGACTGTTGAATAGATTGTACTATCTTCACTTTGGTTGGTTTGTGTTGTCTTGGTCTTGACTGCACAAGAGCACTGGAGCGAAGCAGGAGCAACAAAGACCAAAGGAAGCGATAATAAGGTATGTTATTTGTTCTTGCCTCTTATTTAATTCAATAGTCAAAATCTAGGGAAAGAGTCATGTTCTGTCTTGCTTTGTTCTAGATCCAGGTGGATCTAGAGAGATCAGTTAGTGTCTGCACTTACGGATTTATCCAATAACACTCCCCTGAAAGTCCACATATCTTCCCACCTTCTCCACATTCCTGCACTCGGATCGAAAACTTCTGCACTTGTGTCAAATTCGGCTCCACTCAACACCATGAATTTATCTTCCATGAAGACACTATGGCATCCCTGGCTGTGCTATTGGATCATTGGAGGCAGAATTTCCCACTTGTCTTTCTCCACGTTATAAGCTTCTGCAGCCGCCAGATGGTTGAAATGGTCATCGATCCCGCCAGTGACGTAGACAAGTCCGGTGTAAGAATCAACAGAGAAGGCAAAGAAGGATCGAGGTGTAGGCATGTCAGATCTGCGGCTCCATCTTGTAGACTCAAATTCGTAGATGTATACCCTTTTCATCAGACTCACATCATACAGGCATAATCCACCTATGAGAACCAACTTCCAATTCACAACAACGCAGTGACACCAATGTGGTATTCCAGCAAAGTCAGGATCTTCGATGGGAGATAACCGTTCCCAGGTTCCCATCATAGTGTCATATACGTTTACCGTAAAGGCGTGAGTTTTATAGATATAATTCTTGGGCAATACCCTCGGATCTCTTTGAATAAAACATAGGAGCTACTCGCTCATCCCAGATATCTTTCTGTCCGCATAAAACTTAGGTCTACTCACCATAGCTTTCTATCTTTTGCACACAACTTTTAGGTTTTTGTGTGATGTGTAAGGCACTCTTAGCAAGCACTCTCGAACCAGATCATTTGGAAGAACCTCCATTAGAGAACCTTCAAACACACTTCAAACACAGACACAAAGGTGATTCCTGTATTGGATTGCTGCTTCGCTTTACTTAGAGTGCTATCCTCATGAACAACTATTGCTTTGTATTTAAAGTTTGGAATAACCATTCTCTTTATTAGCTTTTCAAAAACTAGAATTTTATTTTTGGAATTGAGTTATTTTTTTTGTTTTCCTTGCATTATATAAATTAACTTAGAGCATACTCTAAGTTAATGTAGAACTGTGCATGGTTGCATTATATACAGTCCATAAATATTTTATTTATTATTATTTTTTTAAATTAGAATTTTGTTTTTGGAATTTACTTATAGTTTTCCTTTGCATATTATAAAATCAATGTAGGCTGTGCATGGTGGTCCTTTTTCTTTATTTATTTTAAATAAAGAATAAATGAAATAAAATTGTGAGCAAGTGCAATTTATTGTGGTGAGCACATGTAATAATGGGATGTGCATGCTAAATTTTGATGTAGAACTATACATGGTGGTTCCTTTTAACTTTTAAATAAAGAATTAAATTTCGATGTACATGTGGATGAATGTTGGAATTTGGTTATTTTTAGTTTTCATGGTATAATATAAGTTAATGTAGAACTATGCATGGTGGTTCTTTTAACTTTTAAATAAAGAATTAATGAAATAAAAATTTGAATAAGTGTCATTTGTTGTGGTGAAAGGATAGGTCATAAATATTTTATTTATTAATTAGTTTTTTATAATTAAAATTTTATTTTTGAAATTTAATTATTTTTAATTTTCTTTTGCATATTATTCTAGAGTGGGTGGATTAATCAGTTTTTTAATTATAAATTTCAATCTTAGGATTGGAAATTGAAGATGTTGGTATATTCTTTGTTGTCCTTCCAAATCAATGAATGTGATTTAGTCTTGGTAACTTCCTTGTATTTTTTAATGCGTCTCCTAACCTCTTTATTTTTTAACATTTACCTAATCATATTAAGAACTATATAATTGCCACGTTTAAATAAATAACCTTTGAAATTACCACATTCAAATTTCCCCAAATGGAATTAAATATTTTATATTTTATATTATATATTATGCTTCTATTTAATATCCATAATTTTATTTATGAAATTAAATATTTTACATAAATTTATAAATTTATCTTTATTTTTTTTAAACATTATAATTATGAAATTAAATATTTTACACAAATTTATAAATTTATCTTTATTTTATTTAAACATTATATTTTTCATAATTTGCATAATTTTCATTTAATATCCATAAATAAATTTATATAAACATTATATTTTTCATACTTTATATAATTTTCATTTAATATTGTACTGGTGTTTCATTCTTTCCTCACCTGTCCGTGCGTTTCATTTTTCTGCTGGCTTTCCTCAGCTGTCCGCGCTTTTCATTTTTTGCTGGCTTTCAGGAATCTTGGCCGGCGATTCGAACTAATGGAACGTCTCATCATTCAAAAAATCAACCCGACTCAGCTATCTCAGACCCCCGTTGATGGGATACATGGAGCTATAGCCGCTCTACAGTCCAACAGCTTCAACTCCGAAGTCCCAGATATGCCAAAAAAGCTTGAGGGTTTGGATAAACCTTTATAGGTTAAAGGAAGAGAGTTCACGAGGAGAGTTTTATGAGTATGTACTGAATGCCTTTAAATTTGACTGAAATAATATCAGGGATTTGAACAGACAAAATATCAGAACTGGAGGCGAGGAAACTGGTGGAAGAGGCTCAACCTTCTTTGCGACCTCCAGGTACTGCTCTAAAATCTTTATGCGTTTAAATGGTCGCAGCTCCGGGTAACATAACTATACTACCATCTTTATGTATTAAAGAGAGTTCCTGAGGAGGATTTTGCCAACCTGGAAAACGCCTTTAAATTTGAAAGAAATAATCTCTAAGTGTGTACAGATCATCAGAGATGAGAACCGCAGGCGAGGAAAGTGGCGAAAGAGGCCAGGGATGGGACGTCTTGGCAGTGTCCCGGTATTATATTACGATCTTTATATGTCAAATGAAGAGAATTCGCAAGGAGAATTTTATGAGAATGTAATGAATCCGTTTAAATTTGAATGAAATAATATCAGGGAACTTTAACAGACCAAATATCAGAACTCGACGAGAGGAAACCGGTGGAAGAGGCTTGATCTTCCCCTCCAGGTATTACACTAAAATCTTTACGCCTTTAAATGGTCGAAGGAGTTATCATCCAGGTATTATATTACGATCTTTATAGGTTAAAGGAAGAGAGTTAACGAGGAGAGTTTTATGAGTATGTACTGAATGCCTTTAAATTTGACTGAAATAATATCAGGGATATGARCAGWCAAAATATCAGAACTGGAGGCGAGGAAACTGGCGGAAGAGGCTCGACYTTCTTTGCGCCCTCCAGGTACTGCTCTAAAATCTTTATGCGTTTAAATGGTCGCAGCTCCGGGTAACATAACTATACTACCATCTTTATGTATTAAAGAGAGTTCCTGAGGAGGCTTTTGCCAACCTGGAAAACGCCTTTAAATTTGAAAGAAATAATGTCTAAGTGTGTACAGATCATCAGAGATGAGAACCGGAGGCGAGGAAAGTGGCGAAAGAGGCCAGGGATGGGACGTCTTGGCGGTGTCCAGGTATTATATTACGATCTTTATATGTCAAATGAAGAGAGTTCGAAAGGAGAATTTTATGAGAATGTAATGAATCCATTTAAATTTGAATGAAATAATATCAGGGACTTTAACAGACCAAATATCAGAACTCGAGGAGAGGAAACTGGTGGAAGAGGCTTGATCTTGCCCTCCAGGTATTGCACTAAAATCTTTACGCCTTTAAATGGTCGAAGGAATTATCATCCAGGTATTATATTACGATCCTTATATGTTAAGGGCAGAGAATTCGCGCGGAGAATTTTAAGAGTATCTACTGAATGCATTCAAATTTGAATGAAATAATATCAGGGAGTTTAACAGACAAAATATAAGAACTGGAGGCGAGGAAACTGGCGGAAGAGGCTTGAGATTCATGGCGCCCTCTAGGTACTGCACTAAAATCTTTATGTCTTTAAATGGTTGAAGGAGTTGTCATCCAGGTATTATATTACGATCTTTATATGTTAAAGGAAGAGAGTTCCGGAGGAGAATCTTAAGAGTATGTACTGAATGCCTTCAAATTTGACTAAAATAATATCAGGGATTTGAATAGACAAAACATCAGAACTGGAGAGGAGGAAACTGGCGGAAGAAGCTCGATCTTCTTGGCGCCCTCCAGGTACTGCTCTAAAATCTTTATGCGTTTAAATGGTCGAAGCTCCGGGGAACCTAACTACACTACCATCTTATGTATTAAAGAGAGTTCCTGAGGAGGATTTTGCCAACCTGGCAAAACGCCTTCAAATTTGAAAGAAATAATGTCGAAGTGTGTACAGAACATCAGAGATGGGAACCGGAGGCGAATATACTAATTAAATATATTAATGCATGCATTAGTATATTTAATTTTCACATCGTCGTCCCAAATAATTGAAGATCATAATCAAGGTTCGCTTAATCATAAGTTAGCTCTGAGATTTATCAGATCTAGAGGTTCGGCGCAACAAAGTAAGCATCGGAAACTCAAAACCTATTGGATCACTTTATCGACTATAATGTTGATAAGGTTTTAGCATTGCCTCACGGAAGTTTCCATGGCTGTTAATAGTTCTTCTATTAAAGGATAAGAAGCAGCTCGTGAAGACCCTCAGACTTACATTTGATATGGCAGCCGAATTGTTGTGAAAAAAAGTYATGACTATCATCTAAGCCCATTACTTTTATCACATGTTATTGTTGCACTGCAAATGATAATATATGGCCTTCCAAACCAAAGGAATATAAGGGAATAACAATTAAGGATAAATGAACGTCTCGCCCTACCTTAGAAAAACCTTTCTTTCYACTGAAGGCTATTAACAGGYCCACAATGGTTCCTGAAGCCATCAATTTTACTCTAAATCATGCAAGTTAAGTTCTCTGATTAACAATATTTTAAGACATTTTACTTGTATTTAAGGCTTCGTTTRAATTTATGGAGAGTTGGATGGGACTGATATATAGAGCTGCGATTTGGACTTAAGAAAATTTTGAAATTTTCAAAAATTCCAAGCATTTTATCGAATAACAGATGGATCTGCACTTGTGTACACTCATTTATTTGTTTTTATTGACTCGGCTTCCCTCAACATTTTTAAGTCAAATATTCAAAACCCTGGTGGAGGTCGGATATAATCAAACTTTATTTTGTTTTATATATTTTTTCAATGGAGTTGTAGGGCGATACCTACAGGTTAACATAATAGATTTGTAAGTTCTTTTTATATTTTATCATGGGTTTGAAACTTGTAGATTGCAATGATCTATTAATTTAATCCATTATTATTAGATAAGTATATACTTTCAGATTGTAATGTTTTCTCAATTTGATTTGATATCTATAGATTGCAATTAATTTTATTCAAAAATTAAAAGATATAAAAAATTAATATAAAAGATATACTATTAATGTAAAACCTATTAATAGTAATGAATAAATATATAAATTTATCAATAAAATAATAAATAAATATAGAATAATATAGCAATAACAAGTTAATGACAATGAGTAAATATAGTAATCTAGCAATAAAGTCATAAATAAATATAGAATAATATAGTAGCAAAGAAGTCATAAATAAATATAGAATAACATAGTAATACTAGGTTTTACTATTTATCCAAAGTAATAAATACATTACCTAACTCATTATTATAAAGGATGAAGAGACATCAGTACATGTATGTTGATATTACAGAATTTGGTTGATTTTTATTATTATAATGTGTTTAGTTCAAATGGACATAATCCTGGTTTAAGGGTGTAACTCTAAGAAATGGTACATTT
>JASDQU010242031.1:100796-120302 GCA_032191745.1 Picea mariana
TAATAATCTTTGACTTGGAAGATCACATTCCAAGGTTACCCCCTCAACTTGCGTTCTAGATCCAATTGGTTGTCTCTGACAAAAACATTTACCGAACTATTATCGATGAGGGTGCCTCGACGTGTGTTATGTCTCTTGCTTGCTGGAAAGCCATTGGCTCTCCTTCTTTGAATGAATCCTAGAGAACTCTTAAAGCCTTCAACGGCTCTGGTTTTAAGCCCTACGATGTTCTTCCTTCATTTCCCATCACATTAGAAGGAAAAACAGTCCAAGTCAAAGTGGAAGTCTTTGATGCTCCTCTTGATTATAATCTTCTGCTTGGCCGCAGCTGGATCGATTCCAAGCGTGCAGTTGTGTCGACACTTTTTCATGTAGTACGTTTCCCTCATCAAGGAAAGGTTATTACCGTCAACCAACTCACCTTCTTTAATTTCGATACCCATACTGGCAACGTACCATTTATCGCTAAAACCCCGTCGGGTTATGAGAATGTTGGTGTAGGCCTTTGCAAGGATTCTTCGTTAATGGGTACTTTCCCTATTCCACCACTCGATATTCCACGCCCATCTGTTGCTTCCATCAACATGATCTTCACCTTGCCTCACAAACTTCCTGCGTCTAACAACCCTTGGATAGTCCCTGACCCTCGAGATCATCTTCGTTTCGGCAATGAAATGCCGTTAAGTCTAGTTGAATCCATCTATCAGGCCATTCAATCGGCTACACCTTCTCCCTCTTCTCTTGATGAGTTGTCTCCCAATCCTTTTCATGTCATTTTTCCCACAGACGAGATGATCATGTCTATCATGGAGGACACCCCGTGGGACGATGGGCATCATTGTTCCATCCTCTTTCTGTAGAAACATACTCTTGAGAACTACCAATGGATTTCAACCCCGTCGACCATTGTTGTCATTTCGACCATTCCCGAGTCTGCACACAATGTGTTTTCCGAAGGGAACTTAAGTAATATATCGCCCACGATTCCCATTGACATATCCATCAAACCTGGAATCGTCGAAAATGTCCATATTGGAGCTTTGTGTTCCCTTAATGAAATAGTCACCTATACGTCCCTGTTCAAAGAGTTTCGTGACATCTTCGCCTGGAGCTACGAATAAATGCCAGGTATCAACCCTGAGATTGTGATACATGAGATTAAGACATATCCTGACGCTAAACCCATCCGGAAATGTCTTCGTCCAGTTCACCCATGTAAAGCGACTGCTATAAAACTCGAAGTCGAGAAACTTCTGAAAGTTGGCTTTATTTATCCGATGGCTCTCACAGACTGGATTTCCAATCTTGTTCCGATTGACAAGAAACAAGGTACAATTCGTGTATGCATTGATTATAGGGATATCAACAAAGCTTGTCCAAAAGACAACTTTACTACCCCTTTCATCGATCAGATTGTCGATGACTACACCGGCAATGAAATCTTCTCTCTCATGGATGGTTTCTCCGGCTATAATCAAATTAACATTATTCCCAAAGATCAACATAAGACTTCTTTTATTTGTCCTTGGGGTACTTTTGCCTATCAGAAACTTCCCTTCAGTCTTAAGAACGCTGGCGCAACTTTTAAACGTGCTATGTCTTATGCTTTTCATGATATCAAGCACATCGTTAAACCATATTTGGACGATTTACCTACTCATTCTATGCACAGAGTCAATCACCCAACCCACCTTCGAGCCATTTTCATTCACTCTCAGTTCTACCATATACGTTTAAATCCTCATAAGTGCATTTTCTATGTGGAATCCGGCCATCTTCTAGGTTTTCTTGTTTCGCGTCAAGAGATTTGGGTGGATCCTTTAAAGGTTGAGGCGATCCTTAATGTCCCTCCTCCTTCTACACTTCACCAGTTGCAAAGTTTGCAAGGGAAAGTAAACTTTATTCATCGTTTTATCCCAAATTACACTGAGATAACTCGTGGATTTACGCGGTTATTAAAGAAGGATTCAGAGTTCGTCTGGGATACCATTTCCAACAATTCTTTTGAATCTTTGAAGTTGTCCCTAATGTGAGCTCCGCTTCTCTTTCCCCCCGATTACAGTCGTGATTATTTCCTTTACCTTGCTGCCTCGGATTACACCATTGGCATGGTTCTCGTCCAAGAGGATGATGCTCACGACAAACATGTTATTTACTACTTGAGTCAAAGTCTCACACCTACTGAAATCAAGTATCAACACGTCGAGAAACTGGCCTTGGCTACCATTCAAGCCATTCAACGCTTTTGGCACTATATCCTCTCACGCAAGACTACGGTGATTTCTCATTGCAACCCTATGCAACACATTCTAACACGTCAATTGCTAGGGGGAAAATACTCCAAATGGATTGTGATACTCTAGGAGTTTGACTTGGAATTCGAATGCACCAAGTCCAAGAAGTCCTTAGTTTTTGCTGAGTTGATATGCAACTTTCCCCATTCGGCAATGGAAAATGTAGCAGTTGATTCATTACCTGATGAATCTCTTTTCCTTATTAGCAATGATGATCTTTGGTATGGGAATATCATTATATATCTCCAAACCCATACTTTCCTACCAACTTTGTCCAGTACTGAATGGCGTCGAATACACTATCGAGCTCGTCAATACATTATCCTCGGGGATACTCTTTATCGTCGAGGGATTGACTCTGTTTTTAGACGTTGTCTAATGTTCAACGAAGCCGAGAAAGCTCTGAATGACTGCCATTCTGGAGCATGTGGTGGTCATATGTCTGGGTATGCTACTACCCAGAAGATCGTACGGGTAGGGTATTTTTGGCCTTCTTGGTTTAATGACTGCATCACTACCATTCAGAAATGCCATGCCTACCAGACCTATAATAACAAGATCTGGTCACATCCCGCTCCTCTTCACCCTGTGGTCTCAATTGGTCCCTTTTCAAAATGGGGCATCGATTTCATGACATGTCACCCTCACTCGGCCGGGGGGCATGGTTACATCATTGTAGCCATTGATTACTTTAC
Organism: Picea mariana; assembly: GCA_032191745.1. Taxonomy (NCBI): domain Eukaryota; kingdom Viridiplantae; phylum Streptophyta; class Pinopsida; order Pinales; family Pinaceae; genus Picea; species Picea mariana. The sequence continues at coordinate 103,786 of JASDQU010242031.1, forward strand.
GAAATAGGCCGAGGCAATGCCGACATTTGACAACACTAGAAAGACCGCAACATTACTCCTTTTTAATCACGCCATAGCTTGTTTTGGTTTTCCCCAAGCTATCATCATCGATCACAGTAGCCACTTTTAGAATTTTATGATGTCTGAACTTACTGAACAATTGGGTCTTCGCCATGATAAATCAACGCCCTATTATCCACAAGCCAATGGACAAGTCGAAGCGATTAACAAATTTCTCATAACTATGCTCCGACGAATGATAGGGATTCATAAAACAAGTTGGCACACAATGTTGTTTTCAGAATTGTGGGCTTACCGGACATCTGTCAAGTCCGCTACTGGGTTTACACCTTTTCGGTTAGTCTATGGTGTGGAATCCATTCTACCTATCAAATGCGAGATACCTTCATTAAAACTAGTTGTTGAAATCCTACCCAACACTTCTACTGAGGAAGAATGTCTATTGTATCTTATGCAATTAGACAAAACTCGACGTGATGCCACCCTAGTCATAGAAGCCCAGAAAAAGCGTGTCAAGGCCCAATATGACAAGCATGTCAAGTCTCACATTTTCTCTGAAGGTGATCTTGTTCTTCTCTATGAACAGGATCGAGATATGTTAGGAGCTGGGAAATTCGAAGCCATGTGGTGAGGTCCTTATATCGTTCAACGAGTTTTGGAAAAAGGAGCTTATGAGTTGGTAGATTATGATGGTATCCCTTTGAGTGAACCCAGGAATGGGTTGTACTTGAAGTACTATGCATAAAATCATATGTGCACAAGTACTTGTATTTTTATTGTATCATACTTTTTGTGTGTTACTTTAGCTTTCTTTTGTCGTTATATGGTCTCTGCCCTTATGTGACGTTGTGTTTGATTTCTAGATGTCAGGGTCTTCGCTACCCTATATTGGCTTCACTGATGGCGCTAGCCATAGTACTCAGAACCTTGCTTCCGCTGTGTGGGCAATTTACGCCCCTACAAACAAACTTGTCTCCTTACGAGGTGTGTGCCTCGGATGTGCGACCAACAACATTGCAGAGTATAGCACTGTTATTGAATTATTGGTTGATGCTATCTCGCTCGGAATTCATCATTTGGTTGTGCGAATTGATTCACAGCTTGTAGTACTACAGTTAAGTAATGTATACACTATTTGAAGTCCTACTTTGTTACAGGTGTATTTGCGAATTCGCCTCTTGGAACATTATTTTGATTACATTGAATATCAACATATTCCTAGATGTCTAAATACATTAACAGATGCATTGGCTAATTATGTATTGGACAGACATTTGAATCATTTATAAATCAATCACATCAATATTCACACAATATAAGGTAAACTGGTAGAAGCCATCTGTATATATAACGATCAAAAGAGTTTTTTACAAAAATTTTGTCTGAAGATCAAAATGTCAAAATCTGAAGCTCATATCTTCTACAAAGTGATGTCATGGATGACGTTCATGGTAACACACGATTGCCCGAGCAACCCTACGGAGCAGTCGACTCATGGACCCTGATACTCCTACAGTATGAAACTGATCGCATCATGGAATCTCTTCCAGAGTCATGTCTGGAATATCTGCGGTTAAGCCCTCCAGATTTTGTTCCACCAGTTGATAATCCTCAGCATATTATGGCGCAGCCACTACCTCTCCTCACCGCTGAATGGGAGAAGTACCAGGAGGTCTGTAAGGTCCAACATATGTGACATCAACAAACAATTTTGTATTAGTTTTTGGATGAACATATAAAACAAAAAAACATTTGAATATGATAAAAATTCACAAGACATTTTAAAAAGAAAAATGGGTGTACTTCTTACCAAGGTCCCCCCACTGAGCATCCTTTGGCAGTACTAAATCCGGATCTCCTCGGAAATCCAACCCAGCATAAGCATAGTCATCAACCATCAACAGTTGTGGTTGAATCCAGTCAAAGAAAGTATCATCATACTTTATGATCGGTCCAGCCACGTGACGGGCCATAAGCTAACACCATCGCAGCATCCTTGGATCCCTGGGAGCCGATATATTCCACTCAACCTGCAGCCTAAGTAATGGGACCCTCTCAAGGAAGAAGGACACCAACAAAGATCCATACCCGAATTGCTTCAGGTTGCCTCGTATGCATTTGGTCAACTGTCATTTTACGCTACGAAGCATTGCATCTGCCCAGTTGAACACCCGAGGCTCAGTACACTCAATAGCATACTAGAAGTAACTCTGTAATGCCATGTGAGGAGTAGAACTCCTAGCCATACGAGCTATGGTGAATAGGATAGTACGGAGGGTCAAATCTCATACCCCTCAAATAGCTACTTTTCCTTTCTTTCTCTCTGCCTCGGGAACGCAGTGTAAATGACAGTACTCACTCATGGGAAGCCCACCACCTCTGCTACCAGTCAGGCTCACATAGTACCCTCGCCGTGACAATCCAGTCAAAAAGTAAATGTCCTCAATATCTAAGGACAGTGTGTGGACCCCCACATGAAATACCTGCTGATCAAGGTCCCACATACGCACCAGGTACTCTAACAACCTGACTTGGGCCCTCATACCCAGGATACGAAAGTACTTCAGGAGTCCACAGTTTCTCAAAGTAGCAATAGTAGGTGGATGATTTCCAGCCATTGCATTGTCTTTTTCGTGCTCCCTTTCGTGCCATTCAAGCACCATTTTGATGGCCAATTATCTACATAAGAGGCACAACAAGAAGATTAGCAACTTTTTTCATGAATTCATTCTCTTTCATTGAGTAAAATTTAAAAAAAAAAATTGAGCTTTGCAGTTCTCGCAGGTTCCCTTTGGGCACAGTGCGAGAACCTCGCAGGCTACCTTAGGCTCACCTGCGAGAATGCCCCATTCTCGCAGGTCCCGTGTAGCCCACCTGCGAGAATGGCAGCGCGCAGGTAGGGCTCCTAAAATCAACTTAAAAATGAAATTGTAACCAATGGAAATGCAAAATTAAACCATGAAAGTGTAAAGGACAAAGAGCCTACCTCACTGTCATTGACGGCTCGCTGAATGGACGCTCGTAACTCCTGCAATCTGACGTCGAACTTTGAGGGTAAAAGAGGGGTTTTTGAGCTCAAATAGTGGAAAGGTAAAAAGAGTATTTACTCCTTTTTATTTACTTTTACTATGTCATTTGGTTTTTTATGATTATTTATCTATTAAACCCTAATCTCTAATATCCTTTTGAGTGTAACTTTTGTAGGCATAATGACTTCATGGTCAAATACAAGGATACGGACATGTTTTTCTTTATCATTGCGTGTTTTGATTGTTTTTTAGGGTTTTTGTATAAAACCTCGAGCGTGGTCTTTGTCCGTTCTTGCGCTCGCAAATACATGAGAACACGATCAAGCATACTTTTATCACTTTTTCGGGCTCAACAAGGTTATACGAAAAAGGAACCCCCCTGGAGTCCTCTTTAAGCTCTTTTCATACTCTCTAAACATGAAAAGATAGTTGAGCGACCTTGCTATTCTCATGCTCGATAAAGTATCTGAAGTAAGCGTTTGGTGAGCGATAATTTATCTCTTTTTTAGTCTCATCCAGACTATTTTACGAAAAAGGAATTGAGAGAGTTCTCTTTTAAGTGTTTTTCCAGACTCTATAATCATGAAAAACCTTCGAGTTTTCTATCTCTGGACTCGTTAAACAAACATTGACAGACTCGTAATGGGACCGAACCACTCCTTCTCAGGGTTTGTTAAACATACTCCGAAGGACTTATTCGAATGATAAGCTTATATCAACAAGCATATGTTATCCTCCTCAAGCTTGCATAAAAATAAAGAGGTACTCGCCAGAAATGGTGGGGGGAAATTTGGGAAAGGGATATGTTATCATCTTCGTATTGATTGGCAGTAAGTGTCTCTCTTGAACATGACACCCCCTATTCATTACATTTGAAGCCAGTTTGGAAAATCCATTTGTCTCTCATTCGATTTTCTACAAGGTCATTCCCTGTGTCATCTTTGAGTCAATGTTGTCAAATCATTGGTCATGTCGTTCATATTTTCAAGAGAATTCCATCTGAAACCTATATTGAGTCATCCATCTGCAGTTATCCATTCTCTCTGTGTTGACCTTCCCTGTGTCCAGTTCAATTTACATCATATTCTGTTTCACCTTCAAAATCTGTTACTCATTTTGTGTCATTGATGGGGGATACATCAAGGCCCTCCTGTGACGAGTTTTGTTCAGTCGACTCCAGCTCATTATCTGGAATCAAAGATTAGAAATTATTTGGTACCTTGGAGCTTGCATGCCTCAATGGAAGGTTTCCTCACTTTTGACAGTGGGTTTACATCATTGACCCCTGATCAAAAGATTCCATCGAATGTTCGACTTCAACTCATTCATTCACACTCGATGGATTGTAATAGTGTACCTTGGGAGTCATTGACATCAATGGTGATTTCCCTCGCACTTGTTAACGGTTTCATCAATGACCTGTAATCAAGTGGTTTCTACCATGTTCAACTTCAACACATGTAATCACATGGTTAGATTAGTACTTTGGGCGACAAGATTGAAGACCCTGGATATCATCTCTTTTGTCTAGGTTGCAATGGAGTATGTATAATTTGTGACACATAGATCCACTGTGTATGTCTCGTGGCTATGTTGTCTTAATTTGAAATTTCTTGCATAGATCCATAGTGTATTCCTGGTGGCTATGCTATATTTTGACGGCATGGATCCACAGTGTATGATTGGTGGCCATGACCCATGTCTACAATGTCATCAGTTTGTGATCTGAGTATGGGAATTCCTACCTCAGAATTAATATATATAATATTCTGCAGATGCTTGGTTGTTCGCAGGTTTTTGATTAGGTGTGCTCCTCGTTTCCGACACACACATGCAACTTACAAAGTCTTTCGGTTGTCACTGGTTCCAACCTCATACTTTGGGGGGAATTCTGTTACCCATAATTTTGGTCATCATGATGATGTATTGATGATGGTGTACTCAAGCTCTTCAGAAGAACTTTCTCCTGAGAAAAGTTACTTTCATCTCTTCCCAGAAAACTCATTTTTCAAGGAGGTTCACAGGCTGCTAATACATTTGGGTGCGAGAATGCATGATTCTCGCAGGCTACTTTAAGCCAGGGTGCAAACTTCTCGCACTGTGTTGAATAGACAGGGTGCGAACTCTTTCTAAGGCATGGAAAAAGATGAATTCTTGATGTTTCTAGAAGGGAATCTTCTAGAAGGATGGGTTGGCATTCGAATGGTTATCCTAGTACTGGATTCCCTGATATTGTGGGATCATTCTTATCCAAGTAACTAATTCATTCTCTCCTATATATTGAGGGAATTCTCATGAAAAAGGTTAAGCAAGATTCATTGGAGAATTGGTGAAAGAATTGCGTGAAGGACTTAGCTTGAACAACAGCTTGGAGACTCTAGCAAGTCTATCAAGAGGATTTGATCTTCTTCATACAAGGATTGAGCAAGTGTGTGTGTCAGAGCCAAGATACATCGAAAGGAAGTTTGCGACATCAAGGCTCAGGTTGTAATATTTACTTTCCATTAATATGATACAGTGGCATGTCCCTTTCCCATAAAGCTAATCTCACTTTATTGTGTAATTCTTTGATCATACACATAAGTTGACTGTTGAATATATTGTGCTATCTTCACTTTGGTTGGTTTGTGTTGTCTTGGTCTTGACTTCACGAGAGCACCGGAGCGAAGTAGGAGCAAAAAAGACCCTAGGAAGCGATATAAAGTATGTTACTTGTTCCTTCCCACTAGTTGATTCAATGGTCAAAACTTAGGGAAAGAGTCATGTCCTGTCCTGTTTTGTTCTAGATCCAGGTGGATCTAGGGAGATTTGTTAGTGTCTGCACCTACCGATTAGTCCGATAACAACAGGTCTGATGTACCCATGACTTTACCTCACCTTGTTGTCATGTGCCTTAATGAAACCATTCATTATTCGAATTGGTGTTTGATACTCGTGGAGGATTTGATATTCATTATGGGTAGTGGTTCATAGTTTTGCACGCCCTCTAGTTTTTCATTTTCCCAGACTCATTTTATCAAGCTATGACAGTCTCCAAACTTCATAGTTTTTGGGCCATTTTAGTTTGCACAGACCTCTCTCTGCTACTCGTTTATTGGAAGCCCAAGTCTCCCTCCTATGATATCTTTTGTTTCCTTTTCATGGTTGTCATGGCCCTTATGGTTCGAATCGAACTAAATGTCTTTCAAGCTCTTCTTGACTACGATGATGCCATCGATGATTTGAAGGCTCATGGTTGGGATATCTTCCTCAAGAAATTCAATGGTTACAACCTTGCGGTCGCATAGTCCTTTGCACAGACATTTGATGGGTTTAGGACCAAGGTCGGGGATGTGTAATTGGAGGTCACAGAAGACTCTGTCGCCCAAGCAATATGACTCTCGTAGGCAAGTGAAAAGTGGTTTAAAAATGCCAAAATGGAGTATGTTCCATGGAACCTGTTCATGGTCTCTCATGAGTCTACCTGCTGCCCTAAAGGTATTCCTATTAACCTCCTAAAAACTAGATGCCACGACCTTGTCTTTATTTTGAAGAAATTTATAACATGCAAAGGACGGTATGGTTTGTTCTTTCTATACCATATCCGACTGCTCATATTATTCATAGGGTTTGATTTGAACATGTCGTTCTACTTGTCAATGAGCCTATATAAAATGTCAAAACACTATAAGCGACATAGCATGAAATATCGGTCGTGTCTTTTTCATCACGAGCTTGTTAAAATCCTGCTACTATCACACCTATCACAAATCGGGCACAATTGGGAGAGTTTCCTAAGCCGAAATGGTTTTGCCCAAACTGAAAATATAGTGAACCCACCTTTAGACATAAACCCTAGTTTTGATAGTCTCATGACTAAAGGTCAGGGTTTTAATTCACCTGATGGCTGTGAAATTAATGAATCTGTGTTTATTGTTTTGAAAACCCCCTTGGTTAAGAAATCACGATGTATGTTTTCACCTAGAAAATTGTTGGAACAGGTAGCGGGCGATATAGATCACCCAACTATCATTAGATCACAATTTTGGAGGCATATGGGCATTGGTATCATGAAGCTTTATAACCCTACAGTAACAAGAGACATTAATTGAACTTTGACTAGATTTAAAGGTGTGTGCAATTGAAAATACTAACAACCCAAAACTAAAAGGGATAAATACACAAACTTTCAATGAGAGGTGATATGGTCATGGCGTGTAGGAATAGGCCTAGAACCTTCAAAATTATCATTCTCCAAATATCTTATACAAATTTTACAAGGAAATTGTACTAGGACTAGACACGAGCAACAGTGACCTGTGAATGGGGCCAACTTTGAAATTTTTTCAAATTGTTTCTGAATGCATTGAAATTTGACATGGATAGACTATTCACATACCTTAACGATATGCGAGGGTTTCTAGACTCAAATTTGACTCACGCACCCACTTTATTTCATCATCAATTCATCATGTAAACCATAAACCCTAATTTAGTGGAGTCGTTGATTTGTCAGGTTTTAGTGTTCCTAGTGAATGGATGCGTTGTTGTTGACATGGAATGGGACAACACATGTACCTTATTAATTTTCTTCCTTCACTTAATGTGGGCCTGGTCATTCCTATCCTTGAATTGAAAGTTGCCCCTAGTCTTAGTCATCACCCTTCATGACAGTTGTCACCCAACGATCATTAGATCACAAGGTTGGAGACATATGGGCATTGGGATCATGAGGCTTTATAACCCTACAGTAATAAGAGACATTAATTGAACTTTGACTAGATTGAAAGGTGCTTGCAATTGAAAATACTAACAACCCAAAACTAAAAAGGATCAATACACAAACTGTCAATGAGAGGTGATTTGGCCATGGTGTGTAGGAATAGGCCTAGCACCTTCAAAATTATCATTCTCCAAATATATTATACAAACTTTACAAGGAAATTGTACTAGGACTAGACACAGGCAATAGTGACCTATGAATCGGGCCAACATTGAAATGTTTTCAAATTGTTTCTGAATGCATTGAAATTTGACACGGATAGACTATTTGCATGCCTTAATGATATGGGAGGATTTCTGGACTCAAATTTGACTCACACACCCACTTTCTTCCATAATAAATTCATCATCAATTCATCATTGAGGGTCTATATGGAAATCCTTGTAATACAAATCCAACCTCGAGGTTTTGTGCACCAAATGGATAATTAGAGTACTATAATAAAACAAGGTCTTGAACTATTGACGAAATAAAAAGTCTCATATTTGGTTTCTATTTTAATGAACATTCATTATGGTGGTCCTCCATCCTTTGCATGAAGGAAAAACCTTCATCGAGACAACCTGGTTCTCAACCCTAAGAGTCATTAACATGATTAGAGATGTTTTTGTCTCTGAGACTTGGGAGAATATTATGTGTATGATAGTCTCTTTCCCTAGGAGATAATGATTCCACTTCTTCACTACTTGCACAACAACAAAGAGTTCTTTATCATATGTGGGGTAGTCCAACATTTCTCCATGAAACAATTTTGAATCGTAACACAACAACCATCCTTGCAGAAGCATCACCCTTAAAACATACTCGCTTACATTTGTTTCTAGTTCAAATGGTCATCGTAAATTGGGCATGGCTAAGATTAGAGAATTTCCAATCTTTCTCTTCAGTTCTTCAAATGCCCATAGTTGTGGCTTGCCCCAATGAAAAATCTTCTCTTTGGCGGTCATGGCGTGTAATGGTGCAACTATTTCTTAAACGTTTTCTATGAATATCCTCAAGTTTTGTATGAACATCCTCAAGTATTGAATTTCTCTCATGAAACTTTTGATCTTTGTCAAGATGGTAGGAATAAGACATTGGCCAATATTTACAATATTGTTTGGATCCACCCTTAGCGCTCCTCCATTGATTATGTGTCTAAGATAAATCAAGGACACTTTTTGACACTACATTTTTTCAAATTCATGATCAATTGATCTATTTTTAGTGTCTCTAGTCATTGTTCCACATGTTGTATGTGCTCTTAATAATTATTGTTGAACAATAGTATGGCATCTAGATATACTTTTAAATTGAGTAAATAAATGGTTGTAGAACATCATTCATCAAGCACATGAAAGTTGTAGGTGCATTACATAAACCCAACTAAATCACTAACCATTCATACAAACCTTATTTCCTTGCCTTGAATGTTATTTTCCACATATTTTTCTTTGATCCTTAATCCAAGTCTTGTCTCACCCAACCCAAGTGATATGGTTTTGAATGACCATGAGTCTCTAGGCCAGTATTTTAAACTAGTTTTGTAGAGATCAAATTCAATTGTGAATTGAGATCAAACAAGTAATCCACTTTAGCTTGTCTCATGTTGATATAGTCATGAAATAATTTGTTCATATATTTTTTCTTTTTGGGACTATCATTTCTCAATGCTACCTCCTTTTGAATGGTAGTGAAACTAATTAATGCTACCTCCTTTTGAATGGTAGTGCAACTACTTCTTCTTTTAGCTTTCAAAAGTGCTTGGGGCATTTATCGAGGTGTAATTTCCAGCAGTCTTGGTGTGTCACTTTCTCTCACAAGACTTGTAATACATGGTGGGATGTGTTGTTTCTTGCATCATTGCTACAATCTTATTCACAACCCACTTCTTATTCTTCCCATAAATGACACCTTAAACCACCACAAATGACCTCTCAAAAGCATCCTTTTCCAATTAGGTATAGGTAACACTAACATTCTTGAGCACTAGGTATGGGTCTCGGGGCCTTGACATGGTCAAGGGAGGAAACATAAACTTTAGGCCTTAAAGGAAGATTTCAATGAGCCAGGGCCAATAAGGATGCCTCGTATAACCACACAAGGCCTTCTGAGGGTATTCCAACCTATGGTTGGGGATTTCGGTGCCACTAGGTGTTTTTGAGTGGTAGGTATGTGTCTCAAGGTCTTGGAAATGATATAGGGAAGAAGGCCATGCCTTAGGTTCTAAATAAAGCTTTGATTCATCTAGAACCATGAACAATGCCTCAAAGTACCACACATAAACTTCAGAGGGGTATCCTTGGCGTCTAAGAAATGATGTTAGTGCTCTCACAAGGTTTTGAGCATTAGATATGGGTTTGAAGGCCTTGATATGGTTGAGGGGGGAACCCAAGTCTTAGTTGAAGTAAAAAGTTTCTAGGAATCCATGGCCAAACATGACACCTCAAACTATCACACCCAATCTCTCAAGGTTTTAGGCAACTTCTAGGGATCAAATTTCATGAATGACACCTCAAAACAACATAGATGACCTCTCGAGGGTATCTTTGGCATTCAAGTGGGAGTATGGGCATCAATAGGATATTTTGAGCACTGGGTATGGGTCTTGGGTCCTTGGACAAGATTGAGAGAGGAAACCCAAGAAAAACTATAATAAAAACAAAAAACAAACAATAAAATAAAATAAAATAACTATAATAAAAACAAAAAATAAAATAAAAAACCAAAAAATAAACAAATAACAAAACATAGTTTTGAAAAAAAAAAAACACATTTGAACTCAACTCTCGCGTGAGCTAGCTAGAGCTGAAGTTGGTAGCACGTAGAGTAGAGAGGAGGGTGCACACAGAGGAAAAGGAGGGCACACAAAGTAGAGAGGAGGGTGCACGCAAAGGAGAAAGAGGGCACACAGAGGAGAAGGAGGGGAGATTAGGGCACGCAGAGGAGGTTAGGGCGCATGCAGAGGAGAAGGAGAGGAGGTTAGGGTGCACGCAGAGGAGGCAAGGGAGAGGATGGTGAGTAACTCTGAACACTTCATGAATTTACATTGTTAATGCTATAATAGTCTTTTTCATTTTATAAGTTTGCATTAGTTCCATTTTGTGTTGGAAGGAGAGGGAAATCTCCTAGATGTGAGTAAATCGCCCCCACAAATCTGTTGGTGCACCCAAATGTGAGTAAATCGCTCCCACAAATGACAATACGATTCATGTAGCCACAAGTTTTCCAACAGGGTATGAACTTGACCCTTTTGGAGGAAAAACGCCCCAAACTCTCTAACTCGTCCCCCCCAAATCTAGAAATCGAACTCCTCAATATTCAACATATTCCCACAACAAAAAATTGCCCTCCATTGAAATAAATCACACCACGAGAAAGTTCATGAAGGCTCTATCTTATTAAATACGACTTCATTAAGTTTCCTTCATAGAATAAAGTACTTCAACTTGAAAAAATTTCCAGCAAAATGGAACTCTATATCCCAAGGAAGACAATTGCCTAGTAGGGTTCTCTTCCATGTAATGGAGCATAGGAGATATTGACAACACATTGAGTCTAATTAGGCCCAAGCAAACTTGGTTAAGTGAGAAACTTGTAACAAGTGTTTCAAGGTTTCGACTTTCTTGTAATGGAGACAACACTAGTTTTGGACTCCTAGGTACATTAGGCTTTTATCTACAGGCAAATCCCCCAACACTAAAGACCAAATGAGAAAATCTTTATTTGGTTCTAGTGCTAGCTTTCAAAGGCTTCACTACTGAAAGAGCTAGGTTTTCTTCTTGGACTTGACTTGTGAAATCTTCTTCAAACATCCCTCAAGGAAAGGCTTAGCATAGAGCCACTTGTAGCCAAAAGTAGGCTTATATTTCGTGAAAGTTGTATGGATCCTGCTTTTCTAGTCTTCCACCAGGTGCAAGGTGATTTCAAGCCTAAATTGAGGAAGAGAACATCCAGGATTAGGATTTGATCTCATTCCAGGATAGGCCAATTTGAAGTTACTTGAGCTCTCTCCATGGAATCCAATCCCTTGTTTGGTTTTCCAACAAATCATTGGCCCTATATGAAACTATATGCAACTATATGACAAATTTGTATGCAACTATATGCAAATATAGACAACATAATCTATATTTGGAGTAGGCTAAACACGAATTTACTTATGAAGTTGAGAAGCAAGGGATCAACTTGTGGCCACATAGTATTTTAATACACTTTGACAACACAAATCATGGACTACCAAGCAAAGAAGGGTAAATGAAGAGAGTGAGAAAAAACTATTGATTCTCACCCACAACCTTGATCATCCAAGTAGTTCATTACAATGGTTATCAATCCTCATACTACCAATCAATATCAAGGAAATCAACAACCATACAAAATTTTGCAATCCTAATACCCGCCAAATCACTCTATCATCCAAATTCCAAAGCAATAAACCATAGTCCATGCAATATATGTTCTCCATCATCGTTGTTGAGGTCAAACACTTAGTTTGCAGTGCTAGGTTGGGGTTTCATATCATATAGTTTAGGCTTCAAATAGAAATAAACAATGCACTACAACACTAATTCCTCCAGGCAACTATCACCATGAAATAACATGGAAAGCACTCCAATACAACCATGGAAAAAAAATTGTAACAAATCCATGCCTCCAACCAACCCCAACTCTACAAATCAAGTACAGGCCCTTGGGATGCTTTTAACACATCAAAACCAATGTTGCAAGCCAAGATAACATTCTAAACCATGATTGAAACAACGAATTTCAATTGTATTTTAAGCAACCAAGGACACTCGAAACCACTATGTAGCATATAATCAAATGTCAAAGTGAGTAGAAATGCATGTGCAATGATGTTGTCACATTTGGTCTAGAACATGACTTCATCTTAATGATAAACTTAAATAATGTACAAACCCAAATCTGGGAATATTGTACCCTTGAAATCACTAAATCATGCATATACAATGTCAGATACTCATAAATCCTTTTGTGATAAATTGTCAATAAAAACATTATATTAGAGTAACCAAGTAACCTCCCATCATTAACCACCACATGTATTGCAATTGTATCATCATTACTAAGTGTTGGAAGTGCAACAAAGTAACTTATATCATGTCATATTCAAGCACCTTTTATTAAGTGATGAACTTCCTAGGTGATGAGTAACCTGATTTAGCAAGGAGGTAGTTTGGGTTTAGGTTATCTCAAATATGGTTAAGGTTGTTCTTGGATAAATAGAGTAGAGGAAAATATTTTATGTAGAAATACTTTGTGAATGTACTAGTTGGTCATTTTTATGATCAATGTCACTTCCTACTCAAAGGACCGCCAATGGTGTTTTGTTATGTAAATAGGTCTTACTCCATAGGCCCTAGAATCCCTTGAGAGGCCCCATTAAAGAAACCCCACGAAACATATTCATCCAAATTTAGAGGAAGAACAACCCTATCTTTCTTGTGCTTGGGGATAAAAAAGAATGAACTGTATGCACTCTCAATCTTGTAAAAAAATTGAAGAGTGTAGACCATGTATTTAAAACTATAGCCATTTCATGCCACCCACATGGCCCATAGCACAAAAGGAGGAAATGAATGGTGTTTTTTCCTTACCTCTTTATCCTCCAATAATGAGTTAACATCACTACTGACAAGCCACTCCAACTCCCTTATCCATTTGTGAGTCGTTTGGTTGTTTCCCAAATTCCTGTGAGAAGTGATAAGCTATGAAGAGATGGAAAATAGTTTCTTCATTATCCTTGCACAAAGGATAGATGCGTAGATATTGTCAACTACTGTTTTGTATGTTATCCCATGTTAATATTGTATTGGCAAGGAGGAACCACAAAAAAGTGTTTTATGAGGAGCTTTAACCTTCTACACTATATTCTACATGGAACACTTAGTGTGGTTCTCCTACAATGGACGGAAGGAAACCTTATAACCCAATTGAACTATGTATGTGCCTTCACATTTATTGGCTCCCCATACCAATGTGTCCTCCCTCTCCCTTGTGTACACTTAGGTTCTAGTGAACTTACTTCTTATTCCATCCCATTGTCTCCTCTCAGGTTCAATGCCTTCATAGTCTTCCATATAGAAGACCACAACCCTTTCCTTTATAGTTTGTACAACTTCATCAAAACCATTACACCCTATGCATACAATGGATTAAACAACAACTCGATCATCTTGTCATATCTTTCACAACCAACCCCAAAATTATTACCAACTCGAACCTTTCCTCCATTCCCCACCAGCCACTAAAGGCACTTTCAAAATATGCGAAATCCTAGGATCATGGATTTCCAAACTATCGGTCCCCACTTGAACTCTTTGATGGGTCTCAAATACAGTTCTCCATTGAGTCAGGCGATATATGTTGATAAAAAACTACTAACAATTTCATATGCAACTATATGCAACTTTATGCAAAAATGCAACTTATGCAACTATATGCAACTATATGAAACTTTATGCAACTATATGCAACTATGCAACTATATGCAAATATGCAACTTATCCAACTATATGCAACTATGCAACTATGCAACTATATGCAACTTTATGCAACAATGCAACTTATGCAACTTATGCAACTATATTGCAACTATATGCAACAATGCAACTTATGCAACTATATGCAACTATATTGCAACAATTTCGTATGCAACTATATGCAACTATGCAACATGCAACTTATGCAACTTATGCAACTTTATGGAACTTATGCAACTTTATGCAACAATGCAACTTATGCAACTATATGCAACTTACGGAACCATGCAACTATATGCAACTTATGCAACTATATGACAATTTCGTATGCAACTATATGCAAATATGCAACTATATGGAACTATATGCAACTTTATGCAACTATATGCAAATATGCAACTTATCCAACTTTATGCAACTATGCAACTTTATGCAACAGTGCAACTTATGCAACTATATTGCAACTATATGCGACTATATTGCAACAATTTTGTATGCAACTATATGCAAATATCCAACTATATGCAACTAACTGCAACTATGCAACTATATGCAACAATGCAACTTATCATGTTTTTTAGTGACAATATGCAACACTGAAACTTATGCAACTATATGCAACTTATGCAACTATATGCAACTTATGAAACTATATGCAACTTTATGCAACAATGCAACTTATGCAACTATATGCAACTGTGTTGGTACCAAAAATGTATATTGTCATGATAACTTATCTTCTTGTTTTAATGAGTGTAGGTACCACCAAATAGGTATTTGTCAGATCTATCTTCCTCGTGTGATGATCAAGATATACTAAGAGAGGTTGAAAGTGAGACGTGTTGTACTAGATCTACCGATTCTAGATCAACTAGATTTGAAAAGGTAAGGAAAAGATTTTGTATACGCATGCAATTTTTTATTGCCAATGGAGGGTCATGTAATTATGATGTTGAGATCATAGGTGACATTGAGCTTCCCTTGAGGTATAAACATCTAGTGCAATGATGGGCACCTAAGGAGCTACCTGAAGTGGACACAGATTTTTTCATCGGTGGGAGGATGTATCGCATTGCTCCTTCGTACTTACATGGATTGGGGTTATTTTCCATGGATGGAATAAAGGTCGGCGATGGAATTGTAACTAAATTGATGGAGTATGTTGAACCATTATACAAATACAATCATTGGTTGATGTTGGTCCGATATACGCAAAGTATGCAGAGATATGGAGTTGCCGCAAATTATATACAACTAATAGATAACAATCAAAATAAAGGGGAAACTATGTATATTGATGGAAGGCCAAAAGCTACTAGAAACTTTGTGGGCTTTATAAATAGTACACGACCAGTGGAAACGACTAAGAAAATGAATTGCATATTTGATGGACGTGAAGGAAATTGTATATTTGTATGTGTAACAAAAACAATAGTTTCAAGTGAAGAGTTGTTGATCGATTACAACATAAATCGAATAGATGGAGGGGGTGTGACTATGGGGGTAAATATATTACATACCATTCAAATCAACCTTTGATCAATCATTGTTACAATTTATCGCTGCAATATTTCAATTTTTTACAACATATATTTCATTTTTCATTATATATTTTCTGATATTACTGCAATATTTCATTTCTTTAATGTTACAATTACTTTCATAACTCTTGTTGATTAATTTATTGTGTCAACATCTATCCAGGGTGACCGTGAGATATCATAGGCTACATTTGTCCAGGGCGACCGTGGAAAGGCACCCATTGTGCCTCATCAAGTAAATGTTAAATACAGTAACAACTTATGGCTACAACAACTAAATTTCTGAAATTTCATTATTTTTTTTCTCATATTACTGCAATATTTCATTTCTTTAATGTTACAATTAATTTCATAACTCTTGTTGATTAATTTATTATGTCAACATCTATCCAAGGTGAGCATGAGATATCATAGGCTACATCTGTCCAGGGCGACCGTGGAAAGGCACCCATTGTGCCTCATCAAGTAAATGTTAAATACAGTAACAACTTATGGCTACAACAACTAAATTTCTGAAATTTCATTATTTTTTTTCTCATATTACTGCAATATTTCATTTTTTTAATGTTACAGGTGAATTTCATAACTTTTATTGATTGATTTATTGTCTCAACATCTATCCAGGGTGAATGTGGCAGAAAATCACCCACTACATCTGTCCAGGGTGACCCTGGAAAGG
>JASDQU010242031.1:138437-153730 GCA_032191745.1 Picea mariana
ATGCTGTAGTTCTGGGCCGCACGAGCATGAGGATTGAAAGCCAATTTTTGAATGACACCTTTAGGGGGGGGTCGCAGAACTGTGTCGAGGCTCGATCGTTCGAGATGAAGAGGACCGTTGGTATGTGGAGTCGTGGGAGAGGGTTGTACCAAAGAAGGGGGTAAATCATCAACCTTCTCTTTAGAGGGAGAATAATATTTGGCTCGAGTAGTGAGTGCAACGTCGTTCTGCTTAGAATTGCCAGTACACATCAAAACATAGGAGGTGGTAGAATATGAAGGTTGGTCATGGATGACCAACTGAGCCTGTTGTTGAGACGGGAAGGGTTGGGACAAAATAGCCGATGTAGGTGGTTTTGGAGCTCCTTGAAGGAACTTAGTGACCTTGGCACGTCATGGAAAATCCTTCGTGTAGTGATCATCACCATAGATAAGGCAAGGGTATCGTGGTTTGTGCTTATCCCGATCATCAACAGGGGTAGTTTTGGTTTTCTTTGCTTGAGAATTATTTTTTCCCTCCTTATTCTTACTTCTCCCCTTTTTAGATTTGTTTTTACCAGTTGGGGTAGATTGGAAGGAATTTACCTCAGAAGTCTTGCCGGTGGGAGTGGTAGGAGATGGAGAATTTTGAACATTAGAAGAAGTATATTTAGGGTGTGCGCTTGAAGCAGAATGTGATTGGGCTTGGGCAGTACCAATCACACTGTCGGCCGCATGCAAGGCAGCGGGAGTAGTTGAAGTGCTGGAAGTATTAGGACGAGGTAAGTTAGGTAGTAAATCGTAAAGGGTTCCTATTTGTGAATAAACGAGGTCAAGATATTGAACACAACTTATAGCCTGCTCTTCCATGACTACGCCACCCATGGCAATGTCCTTACCAATTTCGTTCACAAATAATTTTGTAAACCATTCTGCCAGTAACTGATCGGGGAGCTCAATTTTAATGAGACGTCGTCTCCTTCGCCACTCATGGATGTGATCAGAGATATGAGTGCCTTTAGTATATTTGAAGGAAGTCAAAATCTCGGTCTCGATATCATAATGGATTGGCAACTGGTAATGCGTAAGGAAAGCCATAGCTAGGGTGTTGAAGTCAGAGAAGAAACCTCGGGGCAATTCGATATACCACTTCGCAGCAGAACTTGTAAGGGTTCATTGAAAAAGACATAAATGAATAGATTCATCCATCAATGAGTTGGATGAACACCATAGGTGAAAAGTCATAACGTGATTGTTTGGGTCCTCTCCCACTTTGCCGTCAAATTTAGGAATGTCCGATGGAAGCTTGGCTGGTATAACAGGCCATTAGGAAGAGTGACGAATAGGATCGTTTAAAATCCTTGACAAATCCAGAATATCCAAAGTGGAAAGAAAGGATAACTGTCGATTCACCTGCGGGTACTGGTGGCTTTGGGGAGGAAGCCCTGTCGGCAAACCAGTAGGACCATAAGCAGTTTGCATATAATGTGAAGATCCAGGAATATTCGGTGGTGGTTGGATAGGATAGTAGCTCATCGGATTATACCCTGGAACAGGGGCTTGAGTTTGAGCATTCGCCCCCCAAATGGGATTAAATGAACCTGGATATGATTGGCCCATACTAGGGGGTGTTACAGACGCAACTAGAAACTGCTGCCCCCCAGATGTTTGAGGAGGATTTTGTATCAAATGATTCCAATACTGGGCCAAGGATGGAGGTATCTTCTACCCATAAGGTGGGGTTTCCCCTCCCATTGAAGGTGGTGTTCCAATTGAGGGAAATGTTCCAATGGGCATTTTCCAACTGAGAGGAAGTTGAGTTATACTACCCTAATGAGATTGTCCACCAACCAGAAACTGATAAGTTGGAGTGAATGATAGAATAGCTCCACTAGGATTAGGATTTCCAGTAGAAGATGAAGAAGGTCCTCCAAAAGGAAATTGAGGGAGTGTTGGGACAAAACCGGGAAGAAAGTGCCCATAAGAAGAAGGACCACTAGGAGAGTCGAATGGAGTTTGCGCAGGAGTAGGAATGGAAGAATTCAATGCATGGTATCCAAGTGGTAGTGTCAGAGTGACATTGGGAATTCATGGTGTGTTGATGGGAGCAAGACTAACCGCAGGAAACCCGGTTGGAACACACGTAGTAGCTGTAAGATGGGCCATTTCAGCAGGGATGGTAAAGTGATAAGCAGTAGTCAACAATACTGTCTCTGGACTAGAGATTTCGGAAATCACTGGTGGATTGATTTCAGAAATCGTAGGGGACCCTGGACCAAAAAGGTCTCATCAAAAAACACCTGTAGAACAAAAAATATCTTGGCCTTCTATACCAGGAAAGGGTCCAACTGGTGATCTAGAAGATGTAACAACTAGTTCTCAAGAATAATTCAGTCGCATAAACGATCGTTCAGAATTAGGGTGAAGTCGAAAGTCCTCTCGAGTATTAGTAATTCGAAAGTGTTCTAGAGAGTCAGTTTGTTCCACTTGTGGTGTGGTGATGACTGGGACTTCACTCTGCCGAGGAGAGCCTCTAGGTGTGCTTGTGGGCAAGGGTTGAGAACCTTCCAGATGCTCTGAAGATAAACCCAGCATTCTACATGAACGATGTGGAGGAGCTATTGTAAATGAGAAACAGACTTCATGAAGAAAATCCTATGGTCAACTTCGAGAAACAAACAACAAGCGCTAGTAAACAAAATCTAGGAAGCAACACCAAGCAAACAAGACCTTCTAATTTCAAAGCCACTAGTTGGTGATGAAATCCAACGTCACAACAACGAGATGAGAAGGGGCTGGGCTAGGGTGGAAAAGTTACGCTGATGACCTGCTTAACGGACTTACACCCTGGTGCAAGCTCCCACACATAATCGTGGGTATACCCTCCAAGGAGCCTGAGTGAGTTTGGTTAATGTCAATTCCAGGTACCGTGAAGACTTTCCCCTTCACAGTCATCTCGGGTAAGAACCTAGAAAGATAGTCCACTAAGGTCACCACCAACAACAATAAACCCTTGGGGAACAGTCGATAGTCTGATCCACACACAAGGGCAGGGTATCTAGCCCGAAATCAACTCAAAAGGTGGAGTCGCCAATTTTGTTATCAGACTAATTGGTAGGTGTGGACACTAACAGATCTCCCTAGATCCACCTGGATCTAGAACAAAACTAGACAGGACATGACTCTTTCCCTAAGTTTTGACCATTGAATCAACTAGTGGGAAGGAACAAGTAACATACCTTTATATCACTTCCTAGGGTCTTTGTTTCTCCTGCTTCGCTCCGGTGCTCTCGTGAAGTCAACATCATCATCAATACATCATCATGATGACCAAAATTATGGGTAACAACTGTACCAAGCGACATGAATGTTTATTTGACTGTTGAGAGCATGAAACCCATATCAAATGTTAATCCAATGTTTGCACATTCATACATTTCACAAATTAAAACCAACGATCAACCATAGAACCAATTAAGTCATGATACCCATAATACATAAAAATTGTGATATTGAATTAATCAATGAGTTTATAAAACTTGAAGCTTAGCAACATATGGGTGCCTTCAAAGTGAAATTTCTTAGGTAGAAACTATAACTACAAAATCATTACCCAAACCAAGTTTTATATTTAAATTCATGCTTACAGTCATGAATTTAAAAACAAAACAAACAGAAATTTCAACAAAAAAACTCATAAGATAAGTTTAGCCCAATTATCGCTTCAAAGCGTAAAACCCATAAGCATTTATAAATGTAAGGGGGGTGGCAGCTACATAATATATAATCTCTTAGTGATGATATTAATCATGATAAAAATTGCCAGAATTAGTGGCTTCAAACAATGGAGACACGCTGGGTGAAGCAGTTATCTCTGCATCACCATAAAATTTATGTCAAGGGCTCAGATGAAATAAATTTTTAGAAATAGTTAACAAGAGATCAAGTGTTCCAATCATAACTCAAAAAATAACATGGTTTAGCATTGGATGTATTTCTGTCTAAAAATGTTATCTGGTATCTTATTTAGATCACAGCTGTAGCGATGTTTATGCAGATGAATTCAATACCATTGCTAGGGCCACTATTTCCAGCAGGCATCCATAGCCTCGACAAGGATGTCATTTAACCCACTCTAGTACTTCTATCCCATCCAAGATTTGTCCATTCATGATAAAAAAGTTTTCACACCTATCAAATTTCAATACGTATCTGCGAATCTTCTTAAACCCAACATTGCTTCGCTGCCAGTGGGCCTGTTCAGTACCCCGATGAAGTTGCCTTGGTATCATGCATGCATTTACCCGTTGCTAGAAAACCTGTTCAGTGTCCCGACGGGCTTACAAACACTTCCCACACATTACATTTCTTCGAACTCTCTATAATTTGTTTATAAATTTGCATAAACTTCATGATATTCAAGAGAGTGGGGCGATACTGGAAATCTCACAGTTTGGGATGAAAAGTTTGATCATTAAAGAATCATTTTTCCGTTTTGATGACTTTCATCATGATTTGGACAGTCAGATTTTTGTTAATAAATCATCTCTAGGATGGATAAGTACATTTGAGTTGTCTTCATTAGAATAAGGATGATATTAGAAGTTTGTTAAGGATAATCACGTCTTCCTGTAATTTCAAAGGGAAACTAGGAACATTGTTTGAACATAAACTTACTTTTGTTGATCTAAGTTTAGCATTTACTACTCAGGTACTTGAGATGTTATCAACTACTGCTAATGAATAAGAATTCTGATTCCCTTCAACAAATGAAATGGTGATTTAGACATAATTATTTAGAAAACAAATCAAAATCAAGAAAAATGAAAAGAACCAAAATAAAAAACAAAAAAGAAAATTAAAAAATATTTACAAAGGGGCAAACCTGATTTACTCAGGTTAAGTTCTATTTAAGAGAGACTAAAAGAAAAAAGAAAACTCCTTATTAAGTGCAGTCCTACTAGTGGCACCTTGGGTTGGGGTTGAATCAACAATTCAAATTTACTTGTCTCTTTACTTTCCATTTAAAATTTTCATGATGATACTGCATTCTTGAAAAGAAATATTCAACGAAAAGCAGAGAGAAAAATATTTAAAGTGGACTTCCCCGACAACATTCATATTATGGTTCCCTTGGTGTTCACACTTGTGTTCATAACTGCATCATTACAAAGAGAAATAGTGAGAAATAAAACTAAAGGAAACCTAATCCTAATCCTACTCTAACTACTAAATGGATCAAAATGATAAGTACAATTATATTTCTAGTGCAGCCACAAGAGCATCTTCAATATTGCAAGGTATAGAAAGTCGAAAATCAGAATAAAAGAATGTAGTATTTGTAAATTCAAATTAAATATTTCATGCTTACCTCCTATATATTTATTTAAAAACAAGGCAAGCACAACCTTACCATTTTTTTGAAACTTCATTATATATGAATCCTCCAACCATTCTGCAATCTTGTTGTGATATGGGTCATAATGGCATGGAAGAGTGTAAGTAAGTTTGGAAGACTTGTCAACATTATGGGGACCTAACATAACCATCAACCAAGGCCGAAGTGCCCCATCCTCTTGACAATTCTCCAATTGTTCATTTATTCCTTCACATGGAAGATATAAAAGAAGTATGTCATGATTACTTCCTAGATATTTAGGTAGAAACAAAGTAAGCACAACTTTATCTTTATTATGAAGATTTTTCAGATACGAATCTTCAAGCCATTCTAAGATCCTATCATAAAAATTAAGATGCAAACTATGACTTTGATGAAATGGATATATCAATGGGGAACACATCATAAGAGGATTCATGACATCAATTAGATCATTGGTTTGAATACTTTCTTTGGTGATATTGATCGTTTCAAAATGTGAAGCATAAACATTAAAATTTGAACTAATCAAAGAATGAATATGCAATGTAGAAATCATCTTGCAACATGTCATTTTTCCATGCGAGTGATGAAAGTGAAAAAACATCAAATACGAATTCATAAATGTTATGTTTGGAATTAATTTCACCAAATTTTGGCATATCGAAAATATTTGATTGTGATGGAAAAGAGTAAGATACTGTGGGTAAAGTATCAAGTCCACCAGAATCTAAGAAGAGATCGAGATATAAAGAGTAAAAGGAATAAAAAATGAGCACATAAAAAGAATCTCTTGAGATATGATATTTAGAAATGGTATTATCAAGACATTCTTCTTCACTTTCCTTAAAAATTTCACTCTATTTTGGTGATAAATTCTTCAACATAATATGATCATCTAGATTTTCCTCCTGTATGATAGATAATTCAAAAATTTCATGACAAACATCTAATATTTCCTGTGGATAAGGTATGATTTGTGGATGAAGGTTTAAGGTGCCTTCTTCCAATTGCAAATCTACATTTCTAATCAATTTCATGGGAATGTTAGAATTCTTAATATGATTTTCGTCACCTAAGTGTTCTTCAATAACTGAATTTAAGTACTGATCAAAGAACAAATTAGAAGAATGAGGAAATTCACCTTGACCCAACATTGAATCTTCTTCCACGATGGTCAAGGACTAAAAATACAATGATTCAGAGAAAAAACCAATTTGATTATCAATAAGAATCTTTTCAATAGATTCTACCTCCCTTACTTGTTCAAAATTTTTGGATGGATTCCTCTCATCCTAGGAACAAAATTCTTCTTGCAATTGAGTGATAGGATTTGTAACTGATTCATCATTCACGATTGAATATGACTAGATGAAAGGGATGCAAGCATCATAGAAGAGATTTAGTACAAATGACATGTCATTAAGATTAAATTCACAGAGAACATGATGGATTCTTGTTGAAAATCCATCTGGAGATGAATTGTCATTGATTAGCAAAGTTTGAAATTCTTCACATAATTGATTGTAATCATAGATTTCAAAAGCATCTAAAAATTCATCTACAAATTGAAACCAATAAAAAATGTGATATGTTGGAAAAGAATCAAACCAACGTTTAATCCAACCCCTAAAAGTAAAAGAAAACAATCTACATAAAAACTTTAAATCAAAAATATCATGCTTGATGCATTTACACCAAAACTTGCTAATATGGTCTTTTGCAGACACATTCCCCCCACCATCAAAGGTGAGTTTGGACAAGCAAGAGACTATCTCGTTGGGAATATTAGGTAATGAGAAGTGGAAAGCATGTTCCAACAAAGTGATTTGGGGAGCCATGCAGAAATTAGATACATTCGAAATAAAGGCTTCTACAAGGCCATCTTGTCAGTCGGCCTACCTTCTAGTGCATTTCAAAATGACATCGAAGAAGAATTTATAAATCTAGAATTATGACAAGCTGAGGGGTAAAAAATTTAATCATTAAAATTACCTCGGCCCTCCTTCTAGTGCCATTTGTTGACGAGCGTAAGTGACACATTGTCAACTATAAGGTCAAATCTGGACCGGGGTTGTCTAAATAACCCAAGCCATTTGAAATGAAATGACCTGACGGGTTTAGTGGCTCCGTTAGCCAACTAAAGTCCTAAAAATAACAAAATAAATGAAACTAATCTAAGAAAGCTATGATACTAAGAATATAAGTTTAATAATTACAAGTGTTTAAATGGAAACATGGATATGTGCATATGATTATAAACAGTCTATGTACAATGTGAAAGATTTACTTGACATCTTGTGAAATGAATGTTCTTAAAAGTGTTTATAAAAGAGATAAAGAAAGCACATACATTTTTCTGTTTTCTTTTGAATATTTAAAGATCTAACACTAATTCATACTAAACAAATATAATTGAAATAAGAATAGATAAACAATCAAAGCTAATTCATGCTTCTCTTATTTCATTGATAAATAATTTAACTAAATAACAAGTAAACTAACCTTTAACTAATTGATTAAATTGAATTTATCTTCCTATGTAATTCGAGCT
The DNA here is from genome assembly GCA_032191745.1 of Picea mariana. NCBI lineage: Eukaryota > Viridiplantae > Streptophyta > Pinopsida > Pinales > Pinaceae > Picea > Picea mariana. The sequence continues at coordinate 146,347 of JASDQU010242031.1, forward strand.
CCTAATTGTCCTGTGTATGAGGGAAACCTGTAACAGAACAATGGTAATACTCCCAAAACAAAATCAAAGATGAATTGGAGTGATAATATAACAACATAATGATAAATGTAAATATTTGGTGATCTTATGATAATCAACACTTATAAAAAGAGGAAACTCAATCCAAAGCATTGATATAATCCATCATTTAATATCTATAATAAATCAACAATAATCAAATGGCGGATTGATCACATATGTAAAATGGAATAACAAATCACAGACATCATCAAAATACTTAATAATATGAAATACCATATGATAACTAGACTAAAGTTGCATCAAACATAATAATATTTCATAAGATGGAGGCAATAAACAAAACATAATGGGGTAAGCGTCACACAGGTCTAAAGCCAAATAGTGAGCAACTTCTGCATATCAGTTTTCAAAATGATATGTCCATAATGTATCCAAGCCAAAGATCCCTTCACTACTAACAGTGAACACTATTTAAACTAGTTTAGGATTCACAAGCTCTTATCATGCAAGATAGAGTGCAATCCCCAAAAAATAGATAGTGTTACAAAAATAATACAACTAGAAACTACTCCTGCAAGAGTTGGTTTGTCAAAATAATACCAAAGTTTTATCAACATAAAAGAAAGAAAATACCGATTAATAGAATGTATGATCCAAGATGTTTTCTCCATGTAATCAACATCATAATCATCGATTTCATGTAGATAGCAAAACAAATTTGATATTCATAAAATAATGCTAACTAATATTGAAAAATAGACTGGCTACAAAATCATAGATTCTGTAGCTAGTCTTATTATTAACAAAGGAAATCAAACATAATTTTGATTTTTCATAACAGAATGAAATAAAATAAAACTTAATCATTTTTACCATTAGAAATTAGCAAATGAAGGATCAGACAGTTCCAAATTTATGATGTCTTTGAAGTTGGTTGTATTTTTTATGATTATATTACCGATCTTGTGGGTCTTTTGTTTGCTCTCTCTGTACATGTTTTCAACTCTTGGTTTTCTTGTTCCAGTAAAGCATTGCGAGATGCCAACCATTTTACTTGTGCCTACAACAATGGAATGTCCCTGTAATAGAATTCCATCCAATCTAAGCAAGTGTCACAATGCACTGATTCTATAGTAGACTGATGTGGAATGTATTCAGCAATGGTTTTTTCCCATTTCCCTGTGGCTTGTTTCAATTTGTAGCTAATGCCAACAAAACCGTCTTTGCCTTTTTGACATGGAGGTAATCTAGAGACAAAGTCATACTGTTCATCTTGACCAGTAGTTTCGTTCCTGAGACATTGGTTATCCGGATCTTCTCGAGAAAGGAAATCATTTATCTCTTGATCTGAACAATGATCATTGACCTCGATCATAGAGATCGAGCTCAAATGATCCTTTTTTTGATTCCTTAAATTCCTAGAAATCAATCGGCCAGACCTCTTATTCATAAAATTCAAATATAAGATTTTCTTTTTCTTACCCTTACGAATTTTCCTTATAGTAGGTTTATCATTATGGTCCTAATTAGGTTCATTTGCAAGAATAGGGGAAGCTTTTCCTTTTAATTCGCCTGCTACCTGTTCCAATGATTTTCTAGGAGAAAACATAGATCGTGATTTCTTAACCAAGGGGGTTTTCAAAAAAATAGACACAAATTCATTAATTTCATAGCCATTAGTTGAATTAAAATCCTGACTTTAGGTCACGGGACTATCAAAACTGGGGTTTACATCTAAAGTCCTATTCACTGTATTGTCGGTCTGGGAAAAACCATTTTGGTTCAAGAAACTCTCCAATTGTCCTCGAATTGTGATAGGTGTGATAGTAGTAGGATTTTAACGAGCCCATGATGAAAAATACTCGATAGAGAGTTCATGCTCTACTACTTATAGCGTTTTGACATTTTATATAGGCTCATTAACAAGTAGAACGATATGTTCAAATCAAACCCTATGAATAACATGAGTAGTTAGATATGGTAGAGAAATACCAAACCATACCGGCCTTCGCATGTTATAAATTGCTTAAAAATAAAAATAAGGCCTTGCCATCTAGTTTTCAGGAGGTTAATAGGAATACCTTTTGGGCAACAGGTAGACTCACGAGAGGCCATGAATAGGTTCCATGGAACATCCTCCATTTTGGCATTTTTAAACCACTTTTCACCTACCTGCAGGAGTCCTGTTGCTTGGGCGATAGATTATTTTGTGACCTCCAATTGCACATCCCCGACTTGTCCCTAAACCCATCAAATGTCTGTGCAAATTCCTATGTGACCATAAGGTTGTAACCATCAAATTTCCCTAGGAAGATATCCCAACCACGAGCCTTCAAATCATCGATGGCATCATCATGGGAAAGAAGAGCTTGACAACCATTCGGTTCAATTCAAACCATAGGGGCCATGGCCACCATCAAAAGGAAACAAAATATATCACAGGGGGGAGAATTGGGCTTCCAATAAACGAGTAGTAGAGAGAGGTATGTGCAAACTAAAATGGCTTGAAAACTACGAAGTTTGGAGACTGTCATAGCTTGATAAAATAAGTTTGGGAAAACGAAAAAATAGAGGGTGTGAAAAACTATGAACCAATACCCATAATGAATATCAAACCCTGTAGTAGTATCAAATGCCAATTCGAATAATGAATGGTTTCATTAATGCACATGATAATAGGGTGAGGTAAAGTCGTGGGTACATCAGACCTGTACCAAGCGACATGAATGTTGATATGACTGTTGAGAGCATGAAACCCATATCGAATGTTAATCCAATGTTTGCGCATTGATACATTTCACAAATTAAAACCAACGATCAACCATAGAACCAAGTTAGTCATGATACCCATAATACATAAAAATCGTGATAGTGAATTAATCAATGAGTTTATAAAACTTGAAGCTTAGCAACATATGGGTGCCTTCAAAGTGAAATTTCTTAGGTAGAAAATATAACTACAAAATCATTACCCAAACCATGTTTTATATTTAAATTCATGATTACAGTCATGAATTTAAAAACAAAACAAACGAAAATTTCAACAAAAAAACTCCTAAGATAAGTTTAGCCCAATTATCGCTTCAAAGCGTAAAAAACATAAGCATTTATAAATGTAAAGGGGGTGGTAGCTAAAGAAAGATATAATATCTTAGTGATGATATTAATCATGATAACAATCGACAAAATTAGTGGCTTCCCACAATGGCGGCACGCTGGGTGAAGCAGTTATCTCTGCATCACCAGAAAATTTATGTTAGGGGCTCAGATGAAATAATTTTTTAGAAACAATTAACAACAGATTAAGCGTTCAAATCATAACTCAAAAAATAACACGGTTTAGCATTGGATGTATTTCTGTCTGAAAATGTTATCTGGTATCTTATTTAGATCATAGCTGTAGCGATGTTTATGCAGATGACTTCAATACCATTGACAGAGTCATTGTTGCTAGTAGGCATCCATAGCCTCAACAAGGATGTCATTTAAGCCACTCTAGTACTTTTATCCCATCCAAGACTCATCCATTCATGATAAAAACATTTTTACACTTGATCAAATTTCAAGACGTATATGAGAATCTTCTTAAACCCGACATTGATTCACTGCCAACGGGCCTGTTCAGTACCTCGACGAAGTTTCCTTGGTATCATGCATGCATTTACCCACTGCTAGTAGACCTGTTCAGTGTCCCGACAAGTTTACAAACACTTCCCACACATTATAGTTCTTCTAACTCTCTATAATTTGTTTATAAATTTTCAGAAACTTCATGATATTCAAGAGAGCGGGGTGATACTGAAAATATCACAGTTTGGGATGAAAAGTTTGATCATTAAAGAATCATTTTTCTATTTTGATGACTTTCATCATGATTTGGCTAGTTAGATTTCTGTTAAGAAATCATCTCTAGGATGGGGAAGCACATTTGAGTTGTATTCATTAAAACAGGGACAACGTTAGAAGTTTGTTAAGGATAATGGCGTCTTCCTGTAATTTCAAAGGGAAACCAGGAACATTGTTTGAATAGAAACTTACTTCTGATGATCTGAGTTTATCATTTACTACTCATGTACTTGAGATGTTATCAACTATTTCTAATGAATAAGAATTATGATTCCCTTCAACAAATGAAATGGTGATTTAGACATAATTATTTAGAAAACAAATCAAAATCAAGCAAAATGAAAAGAACCAAAATAAAAAATAGAAAAGAAAATTAAAAAATATTTACAAAGGGGAAAACCTGATTTACTCAGGTGAAGTGCTTTTTAAGAGAGACTAAAAGAAAAAAGAAAAATCCTTATTAAGTGCAGTCCTACTAGTGGCACCTTGGGTCAGGGTTGAATCGATAGTTGAAATTTACTTGTCTCTTTACTTTCCATTTAAAATTTTCATCATGATACCGCGTTCTTGAAAAGAAATATTCAGCAAAAAGTAGATAGAAAAAGATTTAAAGTGGACTTCCATGACAACATTCATATTATGGTTCCCTTGGTGTGACCACTTGTGTTCATAACTGCATCATTACAAAGAGAAACAGTGAGAAATAAAACTAAAGGAAACCTAATCATAAACCTACTCTAACTACTAAATGGATCAAAATGATAAGTAAAATGATATTTCCAGTGCAACCACAAGAGCATCTTCAATCCTACAAGGTATAGAAAGTCGAAAATCAAAGTAAAATAATGTAGTATTTGCAGATACAAAAGAAATATTTCATGCTTACCTCCTATATATTTATTTAAAAACAAGGCAAGAACAACCTTACCATTTTTTTGAAACTTCATTATATATGAATCCTCCAGCCATTCTGCAATCTTGTCATGATATGGGTCATAATGGAATGGAAGAGTGTAAGTAAGTTTGGAAGACTTGTCAATATTATGGGGGCCTGATATAACCATCAACCAAGGCCGAAGTGCCCCATCCTTTTGACAATTCTCCAAGTGTTCATTTATTCCTTCACATGGAGGATATAAAAGAAGTATGTCATGCTTACTTCCTAGATATTTAGGTAGAAACAAAGTAAGCAAAACTTTATCTTTATTATGAATATTTTTCAGATACAAATCTTCAAGCCATTCTAAGATCCTGTCATAAAAATTAAGATGCAAACTATGACTTTGATGAAATGGATATATCAATGGGGAACACATCATAAGAGGATTCATAACATCAATTATATCATTGGTTTGAATGCTTCCTTTGATGAGATTGATTGTTTCAAAATGTGAAGCATAAACATTAAAATTCGAACTAATCAAAGAACGAATATGCAATGTAGAATATTTGATCTCCATAGAAATCAGTGCACTGTCGTTTTCAAAAATAAACCGTGTAAAATCATCTTGCAACATGTCATTTTTCCATGCAAGTGATGAAAGTGAAAAAGCATGAAATCCGACTTCATAAATGTTATGTTTGGAATTAATTTCACCAAATTTTGGCATATCGAAAAGATTTGATTGTGATGGCAAAGAGTAAGATACTGTGGGTGAAGTATCAAGTCCACCAGAATCTAAGAAGAGATTGGGATATAAAGAGTAAAAAGAATCATAAATGAGCACATAAAAAGAATCTCTTGAGCTATGATATTTAACAATGGTATTCTCAAGACATTCTTCTTCACTTTCGTTAAAACTTTCACTCTGTTTTGATGATAAATTCTTCAACATAATATGATCATCTAGATTTGCCTCTTGTATGATAGATAATTCAAAACTTTCATGAAAAACATCTAATCTTTCCTATGGATAAGGTATGATTTGTGGATGAAGGTTTAATGTGCCTTGTTCCAATTGCAGATCTACATCTCTAATCAGTTTCATAGGAATGTTAGAATGCTTAAGATGATTTTCGTCACCTAAGTGTTCTTCAATAACCGAATTTAAGTATTGTTCAGAGCACGAATTAGAAGAATGAGGACATTCACCTTGACCCAACACTGAATCTTCTTCCACGATGGTCGAGGACTGAAAATACAATGATTCAGAGGAAAAACCAATTTGATTGTTAATAAGAACCTTTTCAATAGATTCTACCTCCCTTGCTTGTTCAAAATTTTCGGATGGATTCCTCTCATCCTGCGAACAAAATTCTTCTCGCAATTGAGTGATAGGATTTGTAACTGATTCATCATTCAAGATTGAATATGACTGGATGAAAGGGATGTAAGCATCATAGAGGACATTTAGTACAAAAGACATGTCATCAAGATTAAATTTACAGAGAACATGATGGATTCTTATTGAAAATCCTTTTGGAGATGAATTATCATTGATTGCAAAGTCTAAAATTCTTCACATAATTGATTGTAATCATAGATTTCAAAAGCATCTAAAGATTCCTCTACAAATTGAAACCAATAAAAAATGTGATATGTTGGAAAAGACTCAAACCAATGTTTAATCCGACCCCTAAAAGTAAAATCAAACAATCTGCATAAAACCTTTAAATTAGAAATATCATCCTTGATGCATTTACACCAAAACTTGTTAATATGGTATTTTGTAGACACATTCCCCCCACCATCAAAGGTAAGTGTGGACAAACAAGAGACTGTCTCGTTGGGAATATCAGGTAATGAGAAGTGGAAAGCACGTTCCAATACAGTGATTTGGGGAGCCATGGGGAAATTAAATACATTCGAAATAAAGGCTTCTACAAGGCCATCTTGTCAGTCGGCCTACCTTCTAGTGCATTTCAAAATGACATCGAAGAAAAATTTATAAATCTAGAATTATGACAAGCTGAGGGGTAAAAAATTTAATCATTAAAATTACCTCGGCCCTCCTTCTAGTGCCATTTTTTGACGAGCGTAAGTGACACATTGTCAACTATAAGGTCAAATCTGGACCGGGGTTGTCTAAATAACCCAATCCATTTGAAATGAAATGACCTGACGGGTTTAGTGGCTCCGTTAGCCAACTAAAGTCCTAAAAATAACAAAATAAATGAAACTAATCTAAGAAAGCTATGATATTAAGAATATAAGTTTAATAATTACAAGTGTTTAAATGGAAACATGGATATGTGCATATGATTATAAACAGTCTATGTACAACGTGCAAGATTTACTTGACATCTTGTGAAACGAATGTTCTTAAAAGTGTTTATAAAAGAGATAAGGAAAGGACATACATTTTTCTGTTTTCTTTTGAATATTTAAAGATCTAACACTACTGCATACTAAGAAAATATAATTTAAATAAGAATAGATAAATAGTCAAAACTAATTCATGATGCTCTTATTTCATTGATAAATAATTTAACTAAATAACAAGTAAACTAACCTGTAACTAATTGATTAAATTGAATTTATCTTTCTGTGTAATTCGAGCTCCTAACTGTCCTGCAT
>JASDQU010242031.1:154404-169881 GCA_032191745.1 Picea mariana
GACATCATTGAATTAAGTGGTTTCTGTTAAGGCTATATATGTAATGGCTTAATTGTTTGGTTGGATTAAATGACTTAAGCATTAATGATTTCTCACCCATGAATTTAGTATGGAATTCGTTAATTAAATAAGAAATGGACTTGACCTGTGGTTAGATTTAGGAATCGTAAGAATGCCATGACACCAGTAAATTATATTAATGAGTAGATAGTGAGCAGTTAGAATAAATTATTGAAATTCTTATTATTAAATATCTGCGTTTCAGATTAAAGTAATTAAGGCGTAAGTTGCTCAATTATGAAAAATGGTGATCCTCTTGTTCGGTCGTAGAAGCGGTGGTGCCTGTGTAGACACTGCAGGCAGTTAATGCACGGATATTTAGAGTGATGGATACTCCATTCTCACCGCCTTGGAACCCTAGCAACTCCACCCACGGATACGGTTCTAACTCGCGCCTTACACCTATGCAGCAGAAACTCATACACCGAAACCCTTGATAACCATTCTTCCATTCCTTGCGTGGTATTGGCATTGTTATCCTTCCCCAAATCGTATGATCTCTCTGTTCCCACCTTAGATTTTGGAAATCCAAAAGTGCACAAGTCACTAGCGTGGCTGTAATGCAAATCGAGATGTAATACTAATAAATATGGTTAATATGGAGACCAACTAAGAAACTAAACTGAATATGAGATATTACGCTCAAAAAATAGATGATGGTATGTCATACATAATCCTTAGTGAACATTGAAAGTTTTTTTTTTAAACTAACTGTAGGTAAATATAAAATCTTCATTGAAGGGATCAACACCAGGGTTGGAGGCGCCTTGGACGCATGGCTCTCCATGATTAAAATTTATCAGGCCTGAACCCTGGCTGTAGCAGTGTATTAACACAGCACGCCAACCAAAGGATTAAAGCGCTGGGAATAAGAGAACGCTACACCAAGCAATTAATGACTTGTCTGACATAGGAGGTAGGTAGGATTCTCAGCCAATGACTCATCGGGAAGGGGAATAGCGCTGCAGTTGGGGAGTTAAACATACCGACCATTGAAACAAATGTCAACTGCCCAAGGCACAATGCGACTGGCCTCTTGACATTCTCACACTTTTAAACTGGCAATAACCTACCTCATATTAATAATTGATGTATTACGGTTGCTTGCTCGGGACGTTGCTAATGCCGCGTACTATCTTCCTTTTTGAGAGACATTAATTTAGTAGAAGTTGAATAATGGTTAAATTCATTTCAATTTAACTCCTTTTAATTTTAATTGGTAAGGGATGGCAAGACCTAAATTGTTATTCAGCATTTTCTTTTAAATTATATTTTCAAGGGGATTGAGTTTAAATTATATGTGTAAAGCGATAGATTATTATGCTGTTTCTTAACCCGTTGAACATGGAATTAGTGATGGGATAATAAGGTGGGTGGAACAACTTACACTTTATTGAGAATTTAAATTACTCCTTACCTCCTCTTAGAGTAATTGATTGAACTCTAGACCTATTATAACTTACCTATATATTATTCTACACAACTTACGATATACAGTAGGAGCTTGAAGAGAATAAAATGCCAAGGGATTTCATGCTTATTAATGATTCTCTTAGTGATCTTCTTTATGGAGTGATGGGTATTATTTATAATAACCACTTAATAAGTAATTCATTTAATGGATTCATCTTAATTTAATTATGTTAATCGCTCAAGACATTTTATAATGTGACTTGTACACAATAACACAATGATAAATAAGGATTGGGTATGTTATGCTACCCAAAGAAACAACGATAAAGAATCTTATTTTTAATTCACCCGAGTTTTCTGTATATATATTCAAGCTAGAGTGAAGTGTTTATTAATTAGTTTACCTTGTGCCCTAAATATAATGTGGAACTATGATTGATTAAGGAATTCTAATCTCTTGTGCCTTATAACAAAGTTGATTACTTGCGCGCCTTTAGAAGAAGGTAAAAATGTGAATGATTCGGCAAATAAGATCGAGTGCATTCATTAGAATGATATGTTTATGATGTTATGTAAGATAGACGATTGACTTAATCTATCCTAGTAGTGGAATGCAGTATTCTTATTACATAACCGGAAATAAATTTAGGTTAGCTTATTGGCCCAGTTATGGCCATTTAAGGTAAGGGTAATGTTGTTATATTCATTGGAACTTCCTTGACATGTTCACCTAATTTAATGTAAGGGTACTATTGTTTGTTTTACTATTACTGAATTTTATTGTAAATGTTCTCAAATGTTACAATAAGGTGTAACTGCAATGCTACGGTAATATAATGAGGATAAAATGTGAAGGAAGAAGGTTCTATTTTTAATGATCAATTAGAACAATGAAGTTAGAAAGATTATTAGAATGCTAGGTCATTGGATTTTAAATATGCAATGGTTTTGTCATTATGAAAAAGTTAATGTAGCTGTACTTTTATGGAGGTCACCTATTGATGAAGGTGCGTGTTGTTGTGCAGAGTCAAGGTGATATAATCTTAATGCGTTTATTAGTTCATGATAACAGAATTGTAAGGTCATTATTGTCTTTTTATGTTCATCGTGGTTGCGTCTTGTTGTTCATCGAGTGGCGACGTAGAGTCTAGGGTGTCGGTTACTTCTACACGCGCGCACACACCTTAAACAAAAAAAAAAAATTGCACCTGTTGTCAGAGTCGTTGTCGTAATGAGGAGGTCGTTACATTATCATTTAATACTCATGTACTTGAGATGTTATCAACTGTTTCTAATGAATAAGAATTATGATTCCCTTCAACAAATGAAATGGTGATTTAGACATAATTATTTAGAAAACAAATCAAAATCAAGCAAAATGAAAAGAACCAAAATAAAAAATAGAAAAGAAAATTAAAAAATATTTACAAAGGGGAAAACCTGATTTACTCAGGTGAAGCGCTTTTTAAGAGAGACTAAAAGAAAAAAGAAAAATCCTTATTAAGTGCAGTCCTACTAGTGGCACCTTCGGTCGGGGTTGAATCGACAGTTGAAATTTACTTGTCTCTTTACTTTCCATTTAAAATTTTCATGATGATACCGCGTTCTTGAAAATAAATATTCAACAAAAAGTAGATAGAAAAAGATTTAAAGTGGACTTCCATGACAACATTCATATTATGGTTCCCTTGGTGTGCCCACTTGTGTTCATAACTGCATCATTACAAAGAGAAACAGTGAGAAATAAAACTAAAGGAAACCTAATCATAAACCTACTCTAACTACTAAATGGATCAAAATGATAAGTAAAATGATATTTCCAGTGCAACCACAAGAGCATCTTCAATCCTACAAGGCATAGAAAGTCGAAAATCAGAGTAAAATAATGTAGTATTTGCAGATACAAAAGAAATATTTCATGCTTACCTCCTATATATTTATTTAAAAACAAGGCAAGAACAACCTTACCATTTTTTTGAAACTTCATTATATATGAATCCTCCAGCCATTCTGCAATCTTGTCATGATATGGGTCATAATGGCATGGAAGAGTGTAAGTAAGTTTGGAAGACTTGTCAATATTATGGGGACCTGACATAACCATCAACCAAGGCCGAAGTGCCCCATCCTCTTGACAATTCTCCAAGTGTTCATTTATTCCTTCACATGGAAGATATAAAAGAAGTATGTCATGCTTACTTCCTAGATATTTAGGTAGAAACAAAGTAAGCACAACTTTATCTTTATTATGAAGATTTTTCAGATACGAATCTTCAAGCCATTCTAAGATCCTGTCATAAAAATTAAGATGCAAACTATGAATTTGATGAAATGGATATATCAATGGGGAACACATCATAAGAGGATTCATGACATCAATTATATCATTGGTTTGAATGCTTCCTTTGATGAGATTGATCGTTTCAAAATGTGAAGCATAAACATTAAAATTCGAACTAATCAAAGAACGAATATGCAATGTAGAATATTTGATCTCCATAGAAATGAGTGCACTGTCGTTTTCAAAAATAAACCATGTAAAATCATCTTGCAACATGTCATTTTTCCATGCGAGTGATGAAAGTGAAAAAGCATGAAATCCGACTTCATAAATGTTATGTTTGGAATTAATTTCACCAAATTTTGGCATATTGAAAAGATTTGATTGTGATGGCAAAGAGTAAGATACTGTGGGTGAAGTATCAAGTCCACTAGAATCTAAGAAGAGATTGGGATATAAAGAGTAAAAGGAATCATAAATGAGCACATAAAAAGAATCTCTTGAGCTATGATATTTAACAATGGTATTCTCAAGACATTCTTCTTCACTTTCGTTAAAACTTTCACTTTGTTTTGATGATAAATTCTTCAACATAATATGATCATCTAGATTTGCCTCCTGTATGATAGATAATTCAAAACTTTCATGAAAAACATCTAATCTTTCCTATGGATAAGGTATGATTTGTGGATGAAGGTTTAATGTGCCTTGTTCCAATTGCAGATCTACATCTCTAATCAGTTTCATAGGAATGTTAGAATTCTTAAGATGATTTTCGTCAACTAAGTGTTCTTCAATAACTGAATTTAAGTATTGTTTAGAGCACGAATTAGAAGAATGAGGACATTCACCTTGACCCAACACTGAATCTTCTTCCACGATGGTTGAGGACTGAAAATACAATGATTCAGAGGAAAAACCAATTTGATTGTTAGTAAGAACCTTTTCAATAGATTCTACCTCCCTTGCTTGTTCAAAATTTTCGGATGGATTCCTCTCATCCTGCGAACAAAATTCTTCTCGCAATTGAGTGATAGGATTTGTAACTGATTCATCATTCACGATTGAATATGACTGGATGAAAGGGATGCAAGCATCATAGAGGACATTTAGTACAAATGACATGTCATCAAGATTAAATTTATAGAGAACATGATGGATTCTTGTTGAAAATCCTTTTGGAGATGAATTGTCATTGATTGCAAAGTCTGAAATTATTCACATAATTGATTGTAATCATAGATTTCAAAAGCATCTAAAGATTCCTCTACAAATTGAAACCAATAAAAAATGTGATATGTTGGAAAAGACTCAAACCAATGTTTAATCCGACCCCTAAAAGTAAAATCAAACAATCTGCATAAAACCTTTAAATCAGAAATATCATGCTTGATGCATTTACACCAAAACTTGTTAATATGGTATTTTGCAGACACATTCCCCCCACCATCAAAGGTGAGTGTGGACAAGCAAGAGACTGTCTCGTTGGGAATATCAGGTAATGAGAAGTGGAAAGCACGTTCCAATACAATGATTTGGGGAGCCATGGGGAAATTAAATACATTCGAAATAAAGGCTCCTACAAATCCAGCTTGTCAGTCGGCCTACCTTCTAGTGCATTTCAAAATGACATCGAAGAAGAATTTATAAATCTAGAATTATGACAAGCTGAGGGGTAAAAAATTTAATCATTGAAATTACCTCGGCCCTCCTTCTAGTGCCATTTGTTGACAGGCGTAAGTGACACACTGTCAACTATAAGGTCAAATCAGGACTGGGGTTGTCTAAATAACCCAAGCCATTTGAAATGAAATGACCTGACGGGTTTAGTGGCTCCGTTAGCCAACTAAATTCCTAAAAATAACAAAATAAATGAAACTAATCTAAGAAAGCTATGATACTAAGAATATAAGTTTAATAATTACAAGTGTTTAAATGGAAACATGGATATGTGCATATGATTATAAACAGTCTATGTACAACATGCAAGATTTACTTGACATCTTGCGAAACAAATGTTCTTAAAAGTGTTTATAAAAGAGATAAAGAAAGCACATACATTTTTCTGTTTTCTTTTGAATATTTAAAGATCTAACACTAATGCATACTAAGAAAATATAATTTAAATAAGAATAGATAAATAGTCAAAACTAATTCATGATGCTCTTATTTCATTGATAAATAATTTAACTAAATAACAAGTAAACTAACCTGTAACTAATTGATTAAATTGAATTTATCTTTCTGTGTAATTCGAGCTCCTAACTGTCCTGCATATGAGGGAAACCTGTAACAGAACAATGGTAATACTCCCAGAACAAACTCAAAGATGCATTGGAGCGATAATATAACAACATAATGATAAATGTATAGATTTGGTGTTCTTATGATAATCAACACTTATAAAAAGAGGAAACTCAATCCAAAGAATTAATATAATCCATCATTTAATATCTAGAATAAATCGACAATAATCAAATGGCGGATTGATCACATATGTAAAATGGAATAAAAAATTACATACATCATCAAGATACTTAATAATATGAAATACCATATGATAACTAGACTAAAGCTGCATCAAACATAATAATATTTCATAAGATGGAGGCAATAAACAAAACATAATGGGGTAAGCATCACATAGGTCTAAAGCCAAATAGTGAGCAACTTCTCCATATCAATTTTCAAAATCATATGTCCATAATGTATCCGAGCCAAAGATCCCTTGACTACTAACAATGATCACTATTTAAACTAGTTTAGGATTCACAAACTCTTATTAATCAAGATAGAGTACAATCCCCCCAAAATAGACAGTATTACAAAAATAATACAACTGGAAACCACTCCTGTATAAGGAGTTGGTTTGTCAAAATAATAACAAAGTTTTATCAACATAAAAGAAAGAAAATACCTATTAATAGAACATATGATCCAAGATGCTTTCTCCATGTAATAAACATCGTAATAATCAATTTCTTGTAGATAGCAAAACAAATTTGATATTCAGAAAATAATGCTAACTAATATTCAGAAATAGACTGGCTATAGAATCATATATTCTGTAGCTAGTATTATTATTAACAAAGGAAATAAAAATTAAATCTTCCTATTTTGATTTTTCATAACGGAGTGAAATAAAATCAAACATAATCATTTTTATCATTAGAAATTAGAAAATGAAGGATCAGACAATTCCAAATTTATGATTTCTTTGAAGCTGGTTGTATTCTTTATGATTATATTACCGGATCTCTTGGGTATTTTGTTTTCTCGCTCTGTACATGCTTTTAACTCTTGGTTTTCTTGTTCCAGTAAAGCATTGCAAGCTGCCAAACATTTTACTTGTGCCTGCAACAATGGAATGTCCATGTAATAGCATTCTATCCAATCTAAGCAAGTGTTACAATGCACTGGTTCAATAGCAGACCGATGTGGAATGTATTCAACAATGGGTTTTTCCTATTTCCCTGTGGCTTGTTTCAAGTCGTGGCTAATGCCAGCAAAACCTTCTTTTCCTTTGAGACAGGGAGGTAATCTAGAGACAAATTCATATTGTTCATCTTGACTAGTAGTTTCGTTCCTGAGACATTGGTTGTACGGATCTTCCTGAGAAAGGAAATCATTTATCTCTTGATCTGAACATTGATCATTGACCTCGATCGTAGAGATCGAGCTCAAATGATCCTTTTTTCAATTCCTTAAATTCCTAGAAATCAATCCACCAGACCTCTTATTCATAAAATTCAAATCTGATCTTTTCTTTTTCTTACCCTTACAAATTTTCCTTACAGTAGGTTTATCATTATGGTTATGATTAGGTTCATTTGCAAGAACAAGGGAACCTTTTCCTTTTAATTCGCCCGCTACCTGTTTCAACAATTTTCTGGGAGAAAACATGCAACGTGATTTCTTAACCAAGGGGGTTTTCAAAACAATAGACATAGATTCATTAATTTCACAGCCATTAAGTGAATTAAAACCCTGAATTTCGGTCACGTGACTATCAAAACTGGGGTTTACATCTAAAGGAGGGTTCACTGTATTGTTGGTTTAGGCAAAACTATTTCAGCTCAGGAAACTCTCCCAATTGTCCCCAATTTGTGATAGGTGTGATAGTAGTAGGATTTTAACGAGACCGTGATGAAAAAGACTCGACAGAGAGTTCATGTGATGTCGCTTATAGTGTTTTGACATTTTATATAGGCTTATTAACAGGTAGAGCAACATGTTCAACTCAAACCCTATGAATAACATGAGCAGTCGGATATGGTATAGAAATACCAAACCATATTGGTCTTCACATGTTATAAATTGCTTCAAAATCAAAATAAGGCCATGCTATCTAGTTTTGAGGAGGTTAATAGGAATACCTTTAGCGTAGTAGGTAGACTCTTGAGAGACCATGAACAGGTTCCATGGAACATCCTCCATTTTGGAATTTTTAAACCACTTTTAACCTACCTTTGGGAGTCCTGTTGCTTGGGTGATAAAGTCTTATGTGAACTCCAATTGCACATCCCCTACCTTGGCCCTAAACCCATAAAATGTCTGTGCAAAGGCCTATGTGACCGCAAGGTTGTAACCATCGAATTTCTCGAGGAAGATATCCCAACCGTGAGCCTTCAAATAATTGATGGAATCATCATGGGCAAGAAGATATTGGCAACCGTTCGGTTTGATTCAAACCATAGGGGCCATGGACACTATGAAAAGGACACAAAATATATCACAAAGGGGAGACTAGCAGAGAGAGGTCTATGCAAACTAAAATGTCTCGAAAACTATGAAGTTTTGAGACTGTCATAGATTGATAAAATGAGTATGGGAAAACGAAAAACCATAGGGCATGCAAAACTATGAACCACTACCCATAATGAATATCAAACCCTCCACCAGTATCAAATGCCAATTCAAATAATGAATGGTTTAATTAATGCATAGGACAACAGGGTGAGGTAAAGTCATGGGTACATCAGACTTGTACCAAGCGACATGAATGTTGACATGACTGTTGAGAGCATGAAACCCATATCAAATTTTAATCCAATGTTTGCGCATTGGTACATTTCACCAATTAAAACCAACGATCAACCATAGAACCAATTAAGTCATGATACCCATAATACATAAAAATTGTGATAGTGAATTAATCAATGAGCTTATAAAACTTGAAGCTTAGCAACATATGGGTGCCTTCAAAGTGATATTTATTAGGTAGAAACTATAACTACAAAATCATTACCCAAACCAAGTTTTATATTTAAATTCATGCTTACAGNAAGGGGGGTGGTAGCTACAGAAAGATATAATCTCTTAGTGATGATATTAATTGTGATAAAAATCAATAGAATTAGTGTCTGCCAACAGGACCACGATGTCGCAGACAAAGACAAGTTTCTAGAACTTGCAAAGAGAGTGTACATGGAGACCGTGGGCACAAATCCATTTGAGGAATCGATTGATCAGCCACTCCAATGGGAAACAGGGTTGGATAAGACAAGAATTTTAACTCTGGTAGACCTACCACATTTTGGCAGGGGTCAACGTGCAACCTCATGTGTCAAGCAGTTGCTAGCAGTCAAAAATTGCATGGATATCTGGTTGGATAAGCTTGTATCGATAGACATAGAGATTATCACGAACATAAAAGGGTTTCCATCTCAGGGCATGGATCCCACATAGTTTGTGGATGAAAAATACAGGGAAAAGGCACTAGCAGAAAAGATGAAGAAAAAGTATGGAACCAATAGGGGAACGAGAGGGATAATTATCAAGAGGATCAACGATGCTGCAACACAACTGGGTGCAAAAATATTATCCTGTAAGCTACTCAAAAAATGCCACAGGGAGGAAGTTCCAGCTGGAGTTGTTGTAGTTGCAGCTCAATGTGCAGAAGGAACCAAAGTGAGCTGGGTGTTGTATCTCTTGAACCTATTCTTGAATGACTGCAAGGATGCACAGGATCTAGGAACATACTTTCACTATTCATGCTTGATGACACTAATAACCTTCATGGGATGGATACAACCAAGGTACGCAGTTTTTGGTACCAGACCCAAACCAAATCAAGGGGCAAGATACTTGTTTCTTAGAGCCAGGCCAGAGGCTAGGAACAAAAAGGTGAATGGGGCCATCTTTGAAGGATACCTATGTGACCTACAAGAATCCATCTCCAAAAGGTGGAGAATAACACCAGAGGTCATCGCACGGTATAAAGACATCGCCAATTTCCAAGTTACACGACATACAATGTGGATACAGGCAAGGAAGGATCCTAACAAATAGTGGCTATAGATGCACTATTGTATCACAGAGGGCAACATCGACATGGTCATCAACTAATGGGACAATGAGTGGAAGAATCCCGTCCTTACCCAGGAATTGTCGGAAAGACCAGTAGAAGAAGATGCAGGGTAGGGAGATACCCAGCCAAAGGAAATTCAAGTACCCAAGAAACAAAGAATGGGCCAGGGAAAAACAACACTGATAGACGAAGGGCCAACGAAGATAGGGACCCAGAATGGAAAGAAGGACAAGGCGTAGCTGGCCAAGGAACAACAACAATAGGCTAATCCCATGCAAGAGACTGTAGTAAGTCCCAACCTACATGAATTAGGGACAAATAAGAGGCCATCCACGTAAACATGAGGCGCATGTAAGAAATCAAAGGCAAAAATAACACCGCTAGAGTATACAATCACTGATGATGATGGAGAGATGATAACCCAAATGGTCTAGGATTTTCTATTCGAGGATTTTGACCATGCCGCACACCACAGAGACAGGATTCAACAGGAGCTAGAAGAAATGTGATAAATCCTTAAGAAAATCAGGGAAGTACAGACAACAAGCAACAACAAGGGACCAGAACCATCAACACCTCAGACAGAGGAAAGAGTGGAAGAAGAAGAACGATATCTAGTCCATTTACTACCACACCCGAGCACAACATTCCACATCACACCTAGTATGCTGCGCATGAATGAGATTGTGGGGCAGACACACTTGAAGGATTTAAACCAAATCCAACTGGTGTTGATGCGGATGCCAACCAAGGAACTACACAAGTTGCAGGTCAGCATAAACCATGAGGTATATTATTGCGCACACAAAAAGAATTGGTCAAATTGTATTGAGCAACAGAGAAGCGGGATGCACTGGAAATAGTCTACGAGTAGAATAATTATGAGACCTGGGAGGAAAGGGAGCGCATAAAAGGATTGGATTAGAAAGTGGAAAGAACTTACGAGAAGATCCCAGAGGCCGTGCAGAAAGATGAAATCACAACAACAAAAAATATTGATCGGATTGTGCAGGAAATCGATCAATATCAGAAGGAGATCGAGAATCTCTGAGAAAAACTCATATCAATCACGCCATTAGCAGTGAAGGAGCAAAGGAAGCAGGAAGAAACAACATAGCTGCATGAGATAGAGAAACAGGTCATCACAACAACTAACTTGTTCGATAAAGAAACACAACTTTTGACTAAGTTAGAGGAGGATCAACAGGTCCAAAAGTGGGACAAGGAAAAAGAAAGGATCAACGCAATGATCCTAGATCTAAAGAAGAGGCAAAGGATGATTCCAGTCACAGAATGTGTCAAAGGGGCACAGGACATGAAGAAATTGCAGGCAGAGCTCACCACCGCGTAGACACAGAAACAAGAGCAGGAGGCTCAAATGGAACCATTGCAATAAAGGGTAGCATAAGTCCTAGCACAAGCAGAGGAAGCCAAGGCACATATAGCACACACCTAGGTAGAGTGTGTGGAATTGATTAGTGACAAAATTGCAGTCCAGATAGTGGACACACTCAAGGATAAGATTGTGCAGGCATAGACACAGACAACAGAGCTCAAAGAAAATTTCTAGGCGATCACTAATGAGATCAAGGAAGCACACAAAGGTTAGGTGGCTCGGGAAGAGCCACATGTCAGTGTTGGGGGATTTTTGGAGGCAAGCCAAAGGTCAAAGAGAAAAAGAAAGACATTTTTGGGAAAGAAAGCATGCACGAGAAAAGTGACAATTGGAAGGAAACACAACACACACATGTGCAAGGGAGGCAACAATTGGAAGAAAGAACAACACACATGCATGGGAGGAAGACCCAATGATGGTAGGGTTAGGGTTTTGGTAAGGTATTGTAATGGATGAAGAGCCAGAAATGTATAAATATAGATACCGAGGTATTATAGAGGGTTCAGGTTGTTAGTTGTTAGTTCTGATTGTTGTTGTTGTAGTTGCGCATGAGTTGATGTGATACATGATATTTTGTTGTATAAGAAATTTTTGTATAATATTTTGAGCTAGAGAGGATGAGGGAGGGTATATCTTGAGGGTTAGATCACAGGCTAGGGAGCCTGGTGCGATCTAGTCCGTCTCACATAGATCTTACCCGACTAAGAAGAGTTGTAAGTGAACGACGCTCTAGATGCGGAAATAATATAATAAAAGAGCTGAGAACCAAATATTTATGGACGTAGCCCTAGGAGACGGTGAACCACGATAACATATGTGTTATGTGATGAATTATTGCATATATTTATTATCTGAAGCAATTATTATTATGTTGAATGAATGAGTTATTATATTGTCTGTTTAAGTGTTGTTGCATTATTGAGGGAATAATCTATGGAAATTACTACATAGTCATGAATAACAACATGTTTCTTTTACCATTTATAATAATGGTTCACTATTTAGCTCTCTTATCTCACATTCGATCCTAGGCTATGAACACCTAATTCTTACTGCCACCCATTAAATTTATCTCGGGTGAGATTGTGCAACACATTCTGTGTGTTGTGTTGCCTTCTAGGTTACTAGGAGGGTCGATAGTTTTAGAGGCTTTGTTGGAAATCCGAATAGACATGGACCCTGGGTCAACAAACTCAGAAATAATAGAGGAATAGTTAACCAACAAATGGTTCCGTTGTTGTTGGTAGGAACAAGAGAGGATTGAGTAGAGGAGATAAGATGAAGATCTATCAAAAGAGGATCAAGAAAAGGTTAAGGAAGAGACCAATGAGCTATTAGGAAGGAATGTTGATACTGTGGAATCCCACAAAAGTAGAGATCAAAACTTGGCTAAGAATTAATGAGCTAGAGTTTGCACAGAAAGACAATAGAAACCCTAGACTAACACCTCACAAATATCTGGAGAAATACATGTTTACTGATTTACATGAAGTCTTTTACTGTGATTTTCCACATCTATTGCAGGAGTGGATACTAAGGTTGAAGGATAACCATGCAAAAAAATGGATTCAAAGATAGAGTGGACCCCAATACAGATTGAACAACTACAATAGGTGAACAACAAGTTCACTCGCATAGTAGGCTTGATAGTATTGTGGCAGGTTTTATAACAAAGTTTGCAGTAGACACAGTGAAGTTGTACAGTGCAACGAAGAAAGAGTTTCTATGGGGACCTTGAGGAAGGTACATTCAATCTCTGTATACTTTGATTAAGATATTTCTGTATAAAAAATGTGTAATGACAATGGAATCAGATGACTAAACTTCCCTGTGTGCATGGGGGAGGTGGGGAAGCACTGACAGAAAAAGGAGAAATGGAAGGAGGAAAGGATAAGGGCAAGAAGGAGGAACCCTTGGAACCGATCATGATAGACGACGACCATATCAAGCAGATCATGTCGACAACCAGAAAGACGCATAGTAGAGTACCCTACCAATATAAGGTGAATACCAAGAAGAGAGCCGTATCCGCGAGGGAAGGCTTGGAGAGTGATGGGGAAGAGGTAGAGGATCTCCGAGCTGTGGAGAAGATTGAGGAAATCTTGCACACAACATATGATAGGAAGACGAGAGGTCCAAGAATGGGAAGAGAAGGTAGCAATCCCATCCATATTAATCTCAGTGTGGAACCCATAAACTCATGCACAACTAGTACACCAAGGAGAACACCACCGTTTAGAAAACCAAAGCTCAGAAGTAGTCAGACAGAAGGAAGTACATCTACACAAGGAACAAAAACTAGGGGAGCCAGTTCAAGAAACACTAGTCAAGTATCTACATCGCACAGAGGTAGTAGTTCAACATTCAAAATGGCAGGACACGATCCCACCACCAGGTTACCTGAATTTCAAGGAGAAGCAACAAAATACCGTGAGAAACATTTTTTCATTTGCACAAAGATTTGGGAAGAAAAACAGATCACTGATGAAGATACCAAACTTACACAGTTAACGATTACGCTAAGAGACCGCACACTAGAGTGGTACATGAGTTTAGACGCAAACAATGCCCCTGGGATGACAAGGACACTGGCCAAAATTAAGAAGTTACTGATAAATGAGTTCCAGAAGCCGAGTTCAGAGGATCAATACATGAATGAGATGATCAAAATACGACAGATTCCAGGATATTCTGTATGGGAGATTGATCAGAGATTCAAGCGACTGAAGGGAAATTTAAAATATCTCATGACCGAGATGCAACATCGACACCTGTTTTTCAACTCATTGCTCCCACACTTGAAATATCCATTGCGACAACATAAGTTCCAGACGCAAGCAGAGGCTTTGCATGCAGCCTTGCAACTGGAAGAAAACCAGTACCAACAAACATACCCAGCTATTGAAGAGATGAAGGAGGACTTGAAGAATTTAACATTTCAACTAAACAAGAATAAGAACAAAGACAAACGGGAAGTTGTTTAGTGTACCACATGCAGGACCGAGGGACACCACAAGAACGAATGTCCAACATTCGTGCAATATATGGAAACAAGAATTCCAAACCCATTACCCATATGAGGACCATGGTGTGAAGTCTGTAAGAAACTAGGTCACGACCCTTATCACTGCCTGATGATACAGAAATACCAGAAAGTCCCAAAGAATTCATACTGCACCTTTTTCAAGTCAGTGGGTCACGAAGACAAATATTGTAGAACTATGGAGTTGATGCAAGAAAGGAAATCAGACGCATATAGAGTGTAGGAAGACATGATGTCAGGGAAAGTTGCACCACAGTTTAACCCAACTCCAGCTCCATACAACACTGTGCAACAACAATATAATACTACACAACAACCATATAATAATGCACAACCACAATACAACACGACACAGCCTCAGTACAATATCGCACAGTATAATTAGGTGCCTTAGTATAATGCGCCAAGAGGACATAGAGCAGGTTACAGAGGTGGAGGATGAGCAAGAGGATGTTTCATACGAGGTAGAGAACTAGTGGTATGTCACAATTGTCAACAACTGAGACATTACGCAAGGGAATGTCCACTTCCACCAGAAACTTGTATGTATTGTCATGCATCGGACCACAATACAAAAGAATGTCCCACACTCCTAGTAAATATCTAGGAACAGAGGAACCAGAACAACCAGAATGTTCATTGGATTTTCGCCGAAGCAAGGGATGAAGGACAAAACATCAATATAGTTACTCGTGGAGGAGCTAAAATAGGCAACGAAGTTGTTCGATAAGAACTAGCACAAAACCAATGGGTAAAGAAGAATTTCAAACCAAGGAAATAGTTCGACGCCCAGAAGGAAAAGGATATATTTAAGCAAGCCTGACAAGAATTATAGAAGGAAGATATTTCGACGACTTCCATGACACAACAAAGTAAGGAAGCACCCAAATATGAAATGCCTACGTTATTGGATCATACCAACAAAATACATTCCATGGGAAAAGTAAGTACAATCAAAGGCTTTTTGTAATCAT
>JASDQU010242031.1:169931-180249 GCA_032191745.1 Picea mariana
AATACCTATTAATAGAACATATGATCCAAGATGTTTTCAGAAAATAATGCTAGCAAAACAAATAGCAAAACAAATTTGATATTCAGAAAATAATGCTAACTAATATTCAGAAACGGACTGGCTATAGAATCATATATTCTGTAGCTAGTATTATTATTAACAAAGGAAATAAAAATTAAATCTTCCTATTTTGATTTTTCATAACGGAATGAAATAAAATAAAAAATAATCATTTTTACCATTAGAAATTAGAAAATGAAGGATCAGACAATTCCAAATTTATGATTTCTTTGAAGCTGGTTGTATTTTTTATGATTATATTACCAGATCTCTTGGGTCTTTTGTTTTCTCGCTCTGTACATGCTTTTAACTCTTGGTTTTCTTGTTCCAGTAAAGCATTGCAAGCTACCAAACATTTTACTTGTGCCTGCAACAATGGAATGTCCCTCTAATAGCATTCTATCCAATCTAAGCAAGTGTCACAATGCACTGGTTCTATAGCAGACCGATGTGGAATGTATTCAACAACGGGTTTTTCCTATTTCCATGTGGCTTGTTTCAAGTCGTGGCTAATGCCAGCAAAACCTTCTTTTCCTTTGAGACAGGGAGGTAATCTAGAGACAAATTCATACTGTTCATCTTGACTAGTAGTTTCGGTCCCGAGACATTGGTTGTACGGATCTTCCTGAGAAAGGAAATCATTTATCTCTTGATCTGAACATTGATCATTGACCTCGATCATATAGATCGAGCTCAAATGATCCTTTTTTCAATTCCTTAAATTCCTAGAAATCAATCCACCAGACCTCTTATTCATAAAATTCAAATCTGATCTTTTCTTTTTCTTACCCTTACGAATTTTCCTTACAGTAGGTTTATCATTATGGTTATGATTAGGTTCATTCGCAAGAACAAGGGAAGCTTTTTCTTTTAATTCGCCCACTACCTGTTTCAACGATTTTCTAGGAGAAAACATGCATCGTGATTTTTTAACCAAGGGGGTTTTCAAAACAATAGACATAGATTCATTAATTTCACAGCCATTAAGTGAATTAAAACCCTGACTTTCGGTCACGTGACTATCAAAACTGGGGTTTACATCTAAAGGAGGGTTCACTGTATCTGGGAAAAACTATTTCGGCTCAGGAAACTCTCCCAATTGTCCCCAATTTGTGATAGGTGTGATAGCAGTAGGATTTTAATGAGACCGTGATGAAAAAGACTCGACAGAGAGTTCATGTGATGTCGCTTATAGTGTTTTGACATTTTATATAGGCTCATTAACAAGTAGAACAACATGTTCAACTCAAACCCTATGAATAACATGACCAGTCGGATATGGTATAGAAATACCAAACCATATTGGTCTTCACATGTTATAAATTGCTTCAAAATCAAAATAAGGCCATGCTATCTAGTTTTGAGGAGGTTAATAGGAATACCTTTAGGGTAGTAGGTAGACTCTCGAGAGACCATGAACAGGTTCCATGGAACATCCTCCATTTTGGAATTTTTAAACCACTTTTAACCTACCTTCAGGAGTCCTGTTGCTTGAGTGATAGAGTCTTATGTGACCTCCAATTGCACATCCCCTACCTTGGCCCTAAACCCATAAAATGTCTGTGCAAAGGCCTGTGTGACTGCAAGGTTGTAACCATCGAATTTCTCGAGGAAGATATCCCAACCGTGAGCCTTCAAATAATTGATGGAATCATCATGGGCAAGAAGATATTGGCAACCGTTCGGTTTGATTTAAACCACAGGGGCCATGGACACTATGAAAAGGACACAAAAGATATCACGGAGGGGAGACTAGCAGAGAGAGGTCTGTGCAAACTAAAATGTCTCAAAAACTATGAAGTTTTGAGACTGTCATAGATTGATAAAATGAGTATGGGAAAAATAAAAACCAGAGGGCATTCAAAACTATGAACCACTACCCATAATGAATATCAAACTCTCCACCAGTATCAAACGCCAATTCAAATAATGAATGGTTTAATTAATGCATAGGACAACAGGGTGAGGTAAAGTCATGGGTACATCAGACTTGTACCAAGTGACATGAATGTTGACATGACTGTTGAGAGCATGAAACCCATATCAAATTTTAATCCAATGTTTGCGCATTGATACATTTCACCAATTAAAACCAACGATCAACCATAGAACCAATTAAGTCATGATACCCATAATACATAAAAATTGTGATAGTGAATTAATCAATGAGCTTATAAAACTTAAAGCTTAGTAACATATGGGTGCCTTCAAAGTGATATTTATTAGGTAGAAACTATAACTACAAAATCATTACCCAAACCAAGTTTTATATTTAAATTCATGCTTACAGTCATGAATTTAAAAACAAAACAAACAAAAATTTCAACAAAAGAACTCATAAGATATGTTTAGCCCAATTATCACTTCAAAGCATAAAAGACATAATAATTTATAAATGTAAGGGGGGTGGTAGCTATAGAAAGATATAATCTCTTAGTGATGATATTAATTGTGATAAAAATCAATAGAATTAGTGTCTGCCAACAGGACCACGATGTCGCGGACGAAGAAAAGTTTCTGGAACTTGCAAAGAGAGTGTACATGGAGACCGTGGGCACAAATCCATTTGAGGAATCGATTGATCAGCCACTCCAATGGGAAACAGGGTTGGATAAGACAAGAATTTTAACTCTGGTAGACCTACCACATTTTGGTAGGGGTCAACGTGCAACCTCATGTGTCAAGCAGTTGCTAGCAGTCACACATTGCATGGATATCTGGTTGGATAAGCTTGTATCGATGGACATAGAGATTATCACGAACATAAAAGGGTTTCCATCTTAGGGCATGGATCCCACGTAGTTTGTGGATGAAAAATCCAGGGAGAAGGTGCTAGCAGAAGAGATGAAGAAAAAGTATGGAACCAATAGGGGAACGAGAGGGATAATTATCAAGAGGATCAATGATGCTGCAACACAAATGGGTGCAAAAATCTTATCCTGCAAGCTACTCAGAAAATGCCGTAGGGAGGAAGTTCCAGCTGGAGTTGTTGTAGTTGCAGCTCAATGCGCAGAAGGAACCAAAGTGAGCTGGGTGATGTATCTCTTGAACCTATTCCTGGATGACTGCAAGGATGCACAGGATCTAGGAACATACTTTCACTATTCATGCTTGATCACACTAATAACCTTCATGGGATGGATACAACCAAGGTACGTAGTTTTTGGTACCAGACCCAAACCAAATCAAGGGGCAAGATACTTGTTGCTTAGAGCCAGGCCAGAGGCTAGGAACAAAAAGGTGAATGGAGCCATCTTTGAAGGATACCTATGTGACCTACAAGAATCCATCTCCAAAAGGTGGAGAATAACACCAGAGGTCATCGCGCGGTATAAAGACATCGCCAATTTCCAAGTTACATGACATACAATGTGGATACAGGCAAGGAAGGATCCTAACAAATAGTGGCTATAGATGCACTATTGTATCACAGAGGGCAACATCGACATGGTCATCAACTAATGGGACAATGAGTGGAAGACTCTCGTCCTTACCCAGGAATTGTTGGAAAGACCAGTAGAAGAAGAGGCAGGGTAGGGAGATACCCAGCCAAAGGAAATTCAAGTGCCCAAGAAACAAAGAATGGGCCAGGGAAAAACAACACTGATAGACGAAGGGCCAACAAAGACAGGGACCCAGAATGGAAAGAAGGACAAGGCGCAGCCGGCCAAGGAACAACAACAATAGGCTGATCCCATGCAAGAGACCGTAGTAAGTCCCAACCTACATGAATTAGGGACAAATAAGAGGCCATCCACGCAAACATGAGGAGCGTGTAAGAAATCAAAGGCAAAAATAACACCGCTAGAGTATACAATCATTGATGATGATGGAGAGATGATAACCCAAATGGTCCAGGATTTTCTATTCGAGGATTTTGACCATGCCACACACCACAGAGACAGGATTCAATAGGAGCTAGAAGAAATGCGATAACTCCTTAAGAAAATCAGGGAAGTACAGACAACAAGCAACAACAAGGGACCAGAACCATCAACACCTCAGACAGAGGAAAGAGTGGAAGAAGAAGAATGATATGTAGTCCATTCACTACCACACCCGAACACAACATTCCACATCACACCTAGTATGCTGCGCATGGATGAGATTGTGGGGCAGACACACTTGAAGGATTTAAACCAAATCCAACTGGTGTTGACGCAGATGCCAACTGGGGAACTACACAAGTTGCAGGTCAGCATAAACCATGAGGTATAGTATTGCGCACACAAAAAGAATTGGTCGAATTGTAGTGAGCAACAGAGAAGCGGGATGCACTGGAAATAGTCTACGAGCAGAATAATTATGAGACCCGGGAGGAAAGGGAGCACATAAAAGGATTGGATCAGAAAGTGGCAAAAACTTAGGAGAAGATCCCAGAGGCCGTGCAGAAAGATGAAATCACAACAACAAAAAATATTGATCGGATTGTGCAGGAAATCGATCAATATCAGAAGGAGATCGAGAATCTCTGAGAAAAACTCATATCAATCACTCCACTAGTAGTGAAGGAGTAAAGGAAGTAGGAAGAAACAACATAGTTGCACGAGATAGAGCAATAGGTCATCAAAACAACTAACTTGTTCGATAAAGCAACACAACTTTTGACTAAGTTAGAGGAGGATCAACAGGTCCAAAAGTGGGACAAGGAAAAAGAAAGGATCAACGCAGTGATCCAAGATCTAGAGCAGAGGCAAAAGATGATTCCAGTCACAGAATGTGTCAAACGGGTGCAGGACATGAAGAAATTGCAGACAGAGCTCACCACCACGTAGACACAGAAACAAGAGCGGGAGGCTCAAATGGAACCGTTACAATAAAGGGTAGCAGAAGTCCTGGCACACGCAGAGGAAGCCAAGGCACATATATCACACACCTAGGTAGAGTGTGTGGAATTGATCAGTGACAAAATTGCAGTCCAGATAGTGGACACACTCAAGGATAAGATTGTGCAGGCATAGACACAGGCAACATAGCTCAAAGAAAAGTTCTAGGCGATCACTAATGAGATCAAGGAAGCACACAAAGGTTAGGTGGCTCAGGACGAGCCACATGTTAGTGTTGGGGGCTTGTTGGAGGCAAGCCAAAGGTCAAAGAGAAAAAGAAAGACATTTTTGGGAAAGAAAGAATGCACGAGAAAAGTGACAATTGGAAGGAAACACAACACACACATGTGCAAGGGAGGCAACAATTGGAAGGAAGAACAACACACACACATGGGAGGAATACCTAATTATGGTAGGGTTAGGGTTTTGGTAAGGTATTGTAATGGATGAAGAGCCAGAAATGTATAAATATAGATACCGAGGTATTATAGAGGGTTCGGGTTGTTAGTTGTTAGTTCTGATTGTTGTTATTGTAGTTGTGCATGAGTTGATGTGATACATGATATTTTTTTGTATAAGCTATTTTTGTATAAGATTTTGAGCTAGAGAGGATGAGGGAGGGTATATCTTGAGGGTTAGATCACAGGCTAGGGAGCCTGGTGCAATCTAGTCCGTCTCACATAGATCTTACCCGACTAAGAAGAGTTGTAAGTGAACGACGCTGTAGATGCAGAAATAATATAATAAAAGAGATGAGAGCCAAATATTTATGGACGTAGCCCCAGGAGACGGTGAACCACGATAACATATGTGTTATGTGATGAATTATTGCATATCTTTATTATCTGAAGAAATTATTATTATGTTGAATGAATGAGTTATTATATTGTCTGTTTAAGTGTTGTTGCGTTATTAAGGGAATAATCTATGGAAATTACTACATAGTCATGAATAACAACATGTTTCTTTTACCATTTATAATAATGGTTCACTATTTATCTCTCTTATCTCACTTTCAATCCTAGGCTATGAACACCTAATTCTTACTGCCACCCATTAAAGTTATCTCGGGTGAGATTGCGCAACGCATTCTGTGTGCTGTGTTGCCTTCTAGGTTACCGGGAGGGCCGATAGTTTTAGAGGCTTTGTTGGAAATCCAAATAGACATGGACCCTGGGTCAACAAACTGAGAAATAATAGAGGAATAGTTAACCAACAAATGGTTACGTTGTTGTTGGTAGGAATAAGAGAGGATTGAGTAGAGGAGATAAGCTGAAGATCTGTCAGAAGAGGATTAAGAAAAGGTTAAGGAAGAGACCAATGAGCCATTAGGAGGGAATGTTGATACTGTGGAATCCCACAAAAGTAGAGATCAAAACTTGGCTAAGAACTAATGAGCTAGAGTTTGCACAGAAACACAATAGAAACCCTAGACTAACACCTCACAAATATCTGGAGAAATACATGTTTACTGATTTACATGAAGTATTTTACTGTGATTTTCCACATCTATTGCAGGAGTGGATACTAAGGTTGAAGGATAGCCACACAACAAAATGGATTCAAAAGATAGAGTGGACCTCAATACAGATTGAACAACTACAATAGGTGAACAACAAGTTCACTTGCATAGTAGGCTTTTGGCTTGATAGTATTGTGGCAGGTTTTATAACAAATTTTGCAGTAGACACAGTGAAGTCGTACAGTGCAACAAAGAAAGAGTTTCTATGGGGACCTTGAGGAAGGTACATTCAATCTCTCTATACTTTGATTAAGATATTTCTATATAAAAAATGTGTAATGACAATGGAATCAGATGACTAAACTTCCCTGTGTGCATGGGGGAAGGTGGGGAAGCACTAACAAAAAAAGGAGAAATGGAAGGAGGAAAGGATAAGGGCAAGAAGGAGGAACCCTTGGAACCGATCATGATAGACGACGACCATATCAAGCAGATCATGTCGACAACCAGAAAGATGCATAGTAGAGTACCCTACCAATATAAGGTGAATACCAAGAAGAGAGCCGTAACCGCGAGGGAAGTCTTGGCGAGTGATGGGGAAGAGGTAGAGGATCTCTGGGCTGTGGAGAAGATTGAGGAAATCTTGCACACAACATATGAGAGGAAGATGAGAGGTCCAAGAGTGGGAAGAGAAGGTAGCAATCCCATCCATATTAATGTCAGTGTGGAACCCATAAACCCATGCACAACTAGTACACCAAGGAGAAAACCACCATTTAGACAACCGAAGCTCAGAAGTAGTCAGACAGAAGGAAGTACATCTACACAAGGAACAAAAACTAGGGGAGCCAGTTCAAGCAACACTAGTCAAGTATCTACACCGCACTGAGGTAGTAGTTCAACATTCAAAATGGTAGGACACAATCCCACCATCAGGTTACCTGAATTTTGAGGAGAAGCAACAAAATACCCTGAGAAACATTTTTTCATTTGCGCAAAGATTTGGGAAGAAAAAAAGATCACTGATGAAGATACCAAACTTACACAGTTAACGATTACGCTAAGAGACCGCACACTAGAGTGGTACATGAGTTTAGATGCAAACAATGCCCCTGGGATGACAAGGACACTGGCAGAAATTAAGAATTTACTGATAAATGAGTTCCAGAAGCCGAGTTCAGAGGATCAATACATGAATGAGATGATCAAAATCCAACAGATTCCAGGAGATTTTGTATGGGAGATTGATCAGAGATTCAAGCGACTGAAGGGAAATTTAAAATATCTCATGACCGAGATGCAACATCGACGCTTGTTTTTCAACTCATTGCTCCCACACTTGAAATATCCATTGCGACAACATAAGTTCCAGATGCAAGTAGAGGCTCTGCATGCAACCTTGCAACTGGAAGAAAACCAGTACCAACAAACATACCCAGCTATTGAAGAGATGAAGGAGGACTTGAAGAATTTAACGTTTCAACTAAACAATAATAAGAACAAAGACAAACGGGAATTTGTTTAGTGTACCACACGCAGGACCGAGGGACACCACAAGAACAAATGTCCAACATTCATGCAGTATATGGAAACAAGAATTCCAAACCCATTACCCATAGGAGGACCATGGTGTGAAGTCTGTAAGAAACTAGGTCACGACCCTTATCACTGCCCAATGATACATAAATACTAGAAAGTCCCAAAGAATTCATACTGCACCTTTTTCAAGTCAGTGGGTCACAATGACAAATATTGTAGAACTATGGAGTTGATGCAAGAAAGGAAATTAGACGCATACAGAGTGTAGGAAGAAATGATGTCAGGGAAAGTTGCACCACAATTTAACCCAACTCCATCTCCATACAACACTGTGCAACAACAATATAATACTACACAACAACCATATAATAATGTGCAACCACAATACAACACGACATAGCCTCAGTACAATATCGCACAATATAATTAGGTGCCTCAGTATAATGCGCCAAGAGGACATAGAGCAGGTTACAAAGGTGGAGGATGAGCAAGAGGATGTTTCATACGAGGTAGAGAACTAGTGGTATGTCACAATTGTCAACAACTGAGACATTACGCAAGGGAATGTCCACTTCCACCAGAAACTTGTATGTATTGTCATGCAACGGACCATGATACAAAAGAATGTCCCACACTCCTAGTAAATATCTAGGAAAAGAGGAACCAGAACAACCATAATGTTCATTGGATTTTCGCTGAAGCAAGGGATGAAGGACAAAACATCAATATAGTTACTCGTGGAGGAGCTAAAATAGGCGACGAAGCAGTTCGACAAGAACTAGCACAAAACCAGTGGGTAAAGAAGAATGTCGAACCAAGGAAATAGTTCGACGCCCAGAAGGAAAAGGATATATTTAAGCAATCCTGACAAGAATTATAGAAGGAAGATATTGCGGCGACTTCCACGACACAACAAAGTAAGGAAGCACCCAAATACGAAATGCCTACGTTATTGGATCATACCAACGAAATACATTCCATGGGAAAAGTAAGTACAATCAAAGGCTTTTTGTAATCATGTGTAAAGGTATTAAGTGATCCATCATCTGTGAAAATATTGCAAAAAATACTAGAAAAATGTACTATTGATGTAGAAGGAAAACTAGAACCAAAAACAATTAATCACCTACACACAAGAAGAAGAACAAGTAGGGAATTTAGACTGAATGCCAACATTGGAGATTTCAACATGGGAGACATCATACTGGATCTAGGAACTAAAGTTAATGTATTACCAAAGAAGACATGGAAATGCATGGGAGAGCCCACATTAGGATATTCACCTGTTCAATTGAAACTGACAAACCAACACAAAGTCCTACCCATAGGTAGACTAAAAGGAGTGACAATAGATCTAGATGGAGTGAAAACTAAAGTAGATTTTGAAGTCATTGAAATAGTGGACGACACAACACTTTATCCAACATTGCTTGGTCTGGATTGGGCATTTGAAAACTAGGTCATAATCAACCTGAAGACCAGGAAAATGACAATTGAGTCAGGTGAATAAGGGGTCATCTTGCCCTTAGACCTATCAGAATGGGAGATGTTTGTAGAACCTACTTGCCTAGCTTAGAGGAAATTGGCCAGTTGTATAGAACAACTGCGCACGATGAGGATTACGTAAACCCAACTGCAAATGAGATACTTAGTTGGTGCATCATTACTTCATGTGCAACAGATTCAGACACCGGTTTAGAGAATTGGCAACAAAGGCTACACAAATTTTCCACGAGAAGATGTGCATGAATAGACCGCACAGTAAGATGGGTAGGCACAAAAATTAGGGAACCACCCAATTTCCACGGAATAAACGATTTGGAAACATTCTTGACACAGTACAAAGATGCAATGTTAGAGAACCAGATACTGTTAGCACTTGATTTAGCACTCAAGGCCACACTCGCAAGATGGTGGGGTGCACACAAAGAAACCATCACAGACTGGTACCAATGTAAGCAGTTACTGCGCATAAGGTTTGGCACAAAACAGAAAAACAAAAACCAACAAATTTATGATGGACAAAGGGCACCAGTGGAGCACTTGGAGGAGTGTAGAACACTGTGAAAAATGACACCCCCAGAGGAATGGCCTCATCATTTTATACACACTCTAGAGGGCATACCAACAAACTGGTATACAGACCAATAATTGTGCAAAGGAACTACGACTTGGATGACATTGCAACATAATTTTACGGTCACTTTCTCATTCAAGCATGAGAACCCCAACATAGATGTCACCCTAAAAATGATAAGAGAAGTGATATTCATCCAAGCACCAGAAATAGAACTTATTGTTGGAAAATGTTTAACAGGTAGAGTATGCTTGTCATTGATGGCAAGTACAACAGTGAAGATGGCAGGATCAGAGTGTGCATCGATGGAAAAACAGGAACAACATAAGCTCAAGAGGAATTAGTGCAAAGTCG